>VWYI01036656.1:21595-111438 GCA_013399455.1 Anthoscopus minutus | reverse complement strand
CTGCAGTAATGTTTCACTAACCTGCCTCACCTTTCCTCTACAAATCTCTCTCTAATGACTTCCCTGACAGGTCTGGCCATTGCTCTAACATTAAAAGGTGAATACAAGGACCTCTCCAATGCTCTGCTGCTAAGCCTGTTACCCTCTTCTTCCTGTCTACATCATGGACCTTTTCATCATTTTTACCTTTTTCTATTATATACCTTTTATATAATTTTTATGTATCCTCAGTACTCTTAAGCATGCATACTTGTAATTCCTTAAGTCTGATAACTTAGAATAGACCTACTATTCTGTTAGGCCAGGGGAACAAACATCCTAAAGGCCTCGTAGTAGGAGGCCAGAAAACGCTATGCTATCTTGGGAAAACAAGGTCTTCTCTAGAACATATCCTGTAAACTAGAAATCTGGCCATTCATCCAGGCATCCCACTGGGACATCCTTGTTAGATAAGCTAATTGGTAAGGTCCATAAATCATATAGGCAATCTATCATGTGTGCACACTGCAGCACATTCCACCCCGGCAAACTGGTGCAACAATGAGGATCCTTATTAAAATACCGAAGTAAAAACCCCTTATGCTTTAACTGCATCTAGCTCTCAAGGTTTGAAGACCAGGGAAAAGGTATCATCTACATTGTTTGAATTAGACATCGAAAGGTCACCTTGTTTGTGTCTATCCTCTATTGCTCCACTAGTACTGCATTCATTTGCATTTCAACCAATATCCCTGCCTTTGCTACTACCCAGACATGGGTAAACCCACCATGTCTCCCTAATGCTTTCTCTTGCAGTTCCTATTACCAAGCCTCCCTTCTAGTTTTCTAGTTTTTTAGTTTTCTAGTGAGTCAGTTCTCTATGGCTAAACACAAAGTGTTTGGGAGCTATATCTTTACACAGAATACATTCTGTTTCACAATCAGACCAAGCTTGCAGTTTGACTCACAGCTCTGAGCAGAAACCAGTAAAACCCAGACCAGACCATTGCCTTTTAGGTCCTGCTGCCCTCACTCAAGGCACTTGCAAAAAAGGAGGCTCAAGCTGCCATGCCCCCGACATGGGGCAGATGTTCACTCATCCCAGGACTCAGCCTTTGGCCAGAAAGGAATTTATGGCATCCCAGTTTCACTGCAGTGAACCAGAAGCATGGTTAAAAATTCTTTTCCCTACCTGGGGCAGGATTCAGCTGCATTTGTCAGAAAATCTGAGTGCATGCAAGATCCTGTAATACCCTGACAGCAATGATTGCACTGCTTCAAGGATGACTCACACACACTGACACAGCCAGAGAGGAGATCAAGCCACAGAGGTTTGGTCCAAGCATGAACCTTTACCTAGTTTCAGTCTTGTCTTCTGAAAGTGACTAAGAAGAACTGTGCACTAACAGGTCTTTTCCTACCCATCCCAGAACACTGCACTCCTATGGAAAGCATTAACACTAATCTGGACACCTCAACACAGCCTGATGAGGATTTGTGTTACTGACATTGGATGAGGGCTACACCTGAGCTAAAAAGTAGCAGATCTTTCAGCTGCAGAAAACAAGTGGGAAGAAAAACATCAGTTTGCTGACTGCCAGCAAGGAGCAGACTTGAACCTACAGCCTAGTGAGAGCAGAGACCTCAATTTATGGTGTGCACACATTATTGTGATTTTGTTTATGACCCCAGTAACACAGAAAGTGCTGCAGTGTCAGAAGCTGCTGTCAAGCTTTGCTCATCCCCTCTGGATTAGACAGGGTGCGGCGTGCTGCAAACATAGCTAATGCAACCCCTGCTGGAGAGCACCACCCAACAAACCTCTACCACTCAGAGGCCTGGGGCTCTGCAGAGCGACCTTGCTCAACCTGACAGAGCAATCACTGAGCAGGACTTTCAAGTTCATGGAAAAGTACTTGGAGCAACTGAAGGAAGGACATGAGCTGCTGAAGGAAATGCAGGCACGACCCTGGAGAAAAAAGGGAATTCCCAGATACGCTGAGTCATTCATTCCTAAAACAAGGATTGCTGGCATTGAGTCAAAGTTGACTAAATGATCTGCAATGGTTATTAATGATAATAATGAATATTGCTCATATCGTTTTAGGGTGTAATATATTTATGTGGTTGTATTCAGAAAGTGTTTTAATTTCTATACCTGACATTCCTTGAGCTTTACCAAACATACGCAGGCAAGCTCTCTTCCCCATCACCGGTTTTTCCATTTTTCCACTTTTTTTTCTTCCACTTCTCCGGGGTGTATACAGCCATCATGACAGCACCTCAGAGAATGCATTCCCCCTCTCCTCGTAACAGCTTGTGCTACCCTTCCTTCCTCCTCTGCTCCTGCTATGACTGCCAGCACAGCCCCAGGGCTGCAGACAGAAGCATTTCTGCAGAGCAGAGGTGTAAGTTACCACATACTGAAGGCAAAGGGCATTGACAAGAGTTCTGCGGGATCCGAGCCATGGAGGCACTGCAGAATCCTTGAGGGTCAGAGGAGTGTCCATAACCACTTTCATCCAGCTTTCCTCTGCTCAGTTGCAGGCACCACCTCACTAAATGCGCACACACGCACACACACACACATTAGAAACACAAAAGCTATCGCTGATAGCCACACTGCACCAGAGCGACACATGAGAAGAGGGAAGGAACAGAACTGTTGCTGGCCTAGAAACTGAAATGCAGTCAACACGCTTGGCCACTAGTCCTACTACAAACAGCAGGTTGATTAGTGGCAAATCCAAAATGTCCAAGCCAGGGTTTGTGTCTTTTCTTCTGCACATTGCTCACCTTCACTTTTCTTCTCCCTCACTTAACCCCACAGTTCATGCAGTAGTAAATATTTCTCACAGTTGTGATTAAGCTTCTGCAAGAAAAAAAATATGACAAGATGTAAAAATAATTCCAGCAGGTTTGGTACAATGGACACAAAAGTTTTTTCATCTGACAAAACAAGCAAGGAGAGACATTTTATTCCAAGCATTGAGTAAGTTAAGAGAGTTTTGTACGTCTCTTTTTTGGTTTTTTTTGGACCCCGGATGGACCTTGGATTTTGGAGAGATGAGAGAAAAATTTCAGAAAGAAAAAACTAAATTTTTATTCTTACTAAGACATTGTCAATATTTCATTTTAGAATGTGTTGAAATTGACCTGGGGCAGGGATTGAGGGAAGAAATCAGGATATGCATATGTGCCTGTGTGTATTAAGTCATGCACTCATGGAAAATGAAGTCATAAACTCCTGAGCAAGCCCCTAGCCCGGCAGTACCCAGGCAAGGGGTTGTGTCTTCCCATACAAAGTCCTTTGAGCCCACATCAAATGTTCAGGCCCACCCAAGGAATCATATTTAACTCAGGATAAAGATTTTCTAGCAGCTGTATCTGGAGCCAACTAAGTTGTCTGACACAGAACACATAGTTCACCCGAGGACTCATCTTCTTCAGGCTCCTAAGATGAAGGAGCTCAATGTCTTTCAGACCATGCAGAGAATGTCAGCCACACCATCTCCCCTTCCCAGCATGAGGGAGTGATGAAAACCAGTTGTTTGGTGTTTCCCAGTACATTTGGTCCACATTTGAGAGCTGAGAATAACATATTTTTTTCCTTATCACAACTGTAAACTTTTTTCTTGCCTGTTCTTCTCTTCCTTCCTAATTCAAGAACTTAGCAGTGCAGCCCACTAGTATATCTTACATACAACATTTTAATATGTAAAAGTCAACACAAATTTTTAACAAAGACAAAAGCTCTCCTAAAGGTTCTGGTAAAACCTGAGGGAAAACTTGTTATTTGGGTCACAATTAGAATTCTGTCACCAAAGAAAAGTTTTTTAAATCAGATCATAGAGCCACCACATTACCTTGCTGTAATCCAGTTTGCTGAGGACATGATACTGCTCTACAGTAGATGCAGGTTGACAGGTTTTATTTTCACAGTGCCATAAAACAGATAAACTGGTGCTATGTGATCCAGAAGTAGAAAATTCAGTTCTTTAGACCTTAGTATTGAATATGGGGGCTTTTTCTTATTGTTTTTTCTGTTATGGTCATATTGTAACTGTGGAGTTTCTTGTGGGGAAAGTCGCAGAAACCTCAATGGATGCTTCACCCCGAGAAGATTTATCACTTCTGTGCACAGTAGCTCTGCATATGTTAAAACTGGCATCTGGTTTTTATGGGATGAGTATTGGGTTTTCTCTCTGAGGGTTCTTTTTTCCTTATCCATGATTGTGTAGAGGTGGCTAGTTTTACCTGCAGCAAGCTCAAGCAGATACTAAACACATAAAGATGCTTATCATAGTGACAACAGTTAGTTAGACAGTTTCCGCTGAAACTGAGTCATCAGAGCTCCTCCAGAGTCACTGAAAAAGTATTACGGACAGTGGGTGTTCAAAGCACAGAATGTGGTACTGCACAATCAGAAGCACTTGAGTAAGTGAGCAGTTTACACTGCAGCAGCGTGGCCGTGGGCGGGCAGGCACAAAACCGGGTCTGTCCCGGGCCAGCCCTCGGTCTGTGCCTTCCGCTGCCCTGGGACACCAAGTGCCAGTGAGCAGCATCATGCTCTCCAAGCTGGTTTGCTTTGGTCACAGACCAAATTCTGGCTTTTGGACATTTAAAGAAAGAAGCTACGGTGTAAAAATGCACAGTGACATTTGATGTCAACATATATGTTCTCAGCATCCAGTAGACTCAGCATGGCTAGAATATGCTCACCTCATTCCACTCACCTTCCCACGAAAGAATGGGAAGGAATCTGCACTCTTTCCTGTTGCCGTTCTAAGAAATGTAGCATCAGGCTAGATTTGCTGTAAGGTTGGTATTTTCTGTTCAGTACAGTTTGTTTTGAACATTCATTGCTCTCTTGTCCTGAGGACAACCACTGCTGTACAACATGCTATCCCAAACATTCATAAATCCAGCTGGAAAACAGAATAATTTTCACTGCCAAAACCACACACGTTTCAACCTGCTTTCCTCCTTTCTGACTTTTCGTGCTATCCTCAAGCTGAAAAGAACAAAGATAGCGTGCAAGGAGCTTCACAGAGGTGGCCATTGTAACTACCCACAAAGTACCAGACAAAGTCCACATAACGATGCGCTCCGTCACATTATGTGACAAATGTTAAGAGAAAAAAGCCAGGGAAGACCACACATTAAGCAATTCTCACTGTCTTGGCAGCCATCACTGAAGGTTATAGTCTCTGTGGCCCTAGCCCTAACAAATCCTTAATCCACGGCTGCAAACATTTGCAAATATGAGTAATGTGAAACACTGAGACATCTCACAAAGGTCTGTACCTGGTGTGCAACTGTGTTTCACAGCTCTCCAGAGCCTGTAGCTAAGATATAGGTGATTTCCCTTCGGGCAATGCTTGAACAAATCAGCCAGACAAACAAGTGCATTGCTCCTCAGCTCAGCGCCTCCCAGAAGACCAGCCTGGAGATTGAGCAGATTGAGCCAGCTGATATTCACCTGCTCCCCAAACCAGACAGCAAGAGACAGAGAGAAAAACAAATGGGACCCCATTGCTGCTGAACTGATGTTATCTGCAGGCAGCTGTGCCTTTTGTGCAAAGAGCACACAGTGCCACAATTTGCAAATGTCTCTGATGAATTGCTGCTGTCTCTGTAGTGCATTGTAAAGAACTGTCTGCTCTTAATTTCCAGGACTGCTTTTGAGGCAGTAATGCAGTAATGTCATCTACTAATCAGTTAACCTAGTCCACAGGAAAATTAACTTCACGTTAAACAAAGCCTTCTCTACATTTTTCATGTAATAGCATATGGAGGAAATACTGCACGCTGATTGCAGTTTTTACCTCAGGCTCTTTAAATCTGAAGCTGATATGTGTGGTGTGTATCATGAGAAGGTAAAGTAAAAATATGGATGAACAGTATGTTTGAACACACCAGAATAAAGTTTCTATTGCAGATCATCATATATTAACGGTTATCCCTGAGAACAAAGCAAAGAAGTGATCTGGGGACTTGAGACTCATACTTCAAAGACAGTTAAATAGCTGAAAACACTTCTGCACACAAGACACAGAACCTAGCTGCGTACAATGTGTACATCAGTTCCAGTCCCCAACTCGAACACTCATCCTGACACAGTTCTTCTAAAAAGAACACCTAACAGTACTTTTAAAGCATTAACGAATTTGTTACCATTTTTCACTTCTCACCTTCTTTTCTGGCTGAACATGGACTGCTGGTACTGAGGGTTTAACTTGATCTGTTGCATAGAGATAGCAGTAAGCACAGTGAGACCCCTCATTCTTTTTTTAAAAACTAATTGTTCCAAAGGTTTCAGCTTTGGGCTTGCATTCAATTCCCCTTCACACTGTACAAGGTGAACAGTTTCAAGTTGTGCATCATGAGTAATACACTGTCATAAAACCCAGTAAGCAAGCAATTAAAAGATGCTGCCTTATGAATTGGCATTGCCGCTTAGTTTTGTTTAGAAATAGTCGTATTACCAAAAGACAATCCTCATAAATGCCAGCAGTATTTTTTGTTCTCCGTATTTTTCTCAGTGAATTCTTCATTTAGGTTGTTTTTGAGTTGGGTTTTTTGTGGGATTTCTTTTTTGGGGGGTGTGGGTGGTTATTGTTGTAACCAAATAAAAGCAATGTGACTGGTACACGACATGCCAGACAGGACTCCCTTGCTAGATCAGAACAAGGCATTAGGCCAACTGCATTTTTCACATTTACCACTAAATCAGATAATTTTCTCACGGCACCATCTCCTAAATCCCCTGTCCCTTCTGCAGCTCGTGTTATTTAAGCAGGACTTTTCTAATGCTTTATAGAAGACTGGCCCCTACTTTAACTTTTGAGAAGTTGCCTGTATGTAGATTGTGCAAGACAGCACATGAAAACTATGCAAGCATGGCAGAGTACAGACTCAGCCCTTGCTAGCTAGGCAGGACATTAGGACAGCTAGTGCTTCACCAGGTTAACATCATGAAGATTAACCTCTTAATTCTTAAACTATTTTCTTTGTTTGTTTGAAACAAGATAGATTATGTCCCCTACGACAAAAATCTGACATAGCTGCTCTTCTGGCAAGCTGCCAAGGATTAGCTTGACACCTGTGTTGCATGCCCAAGAGTGATTCAAGTTTTACTGCACAGTGACTATGGCCCAGACTATCATCTTACACCTGTTTTACATTGGGTTGTTTCCACTGCCATCACTGCTGTCTCACCAGCTGTAATTTTTTGGCTAAAGAGAAGCCTGTGCTATATAATTATCAAAGGACATTCTTGCATTTCTAGTTCAAACAAGATCAAAATGTATATCCTTACATTACAGTGTTTCCCTGTGCATTATCTTTTCATCCTTAGCACATTCTTTTTGTACTTTGTGTTCCATTTTTGCAGACATGGTCCCATGTTGTTTTATCATCTAAACTTCTGTCCTTTTTTTCTGGGGAGAAGAGTATAATAATTAGGTAGAAGATGGCTTTTCTGACATTTTAGCACCAATCCCACTTTTTAAACTTTGAGCAAGTTGAAAATTCCTCAGAAAAAAAAAAAAAAGGCATCATCTAAGTGAAAAAATGTAGGTGTTTTAATTGAGTTAACCTGCATTGAATCCTTTTACAAAAAACTGGGAAAAGTCTAAAGTGCAACTGGAGGACTTGAATATATGCCATAAATAAAACAATTTCTTCTATTTAATAACAAAAAGGTAATCTCATTAAATAAAAATACTTTTTTATATGTAGGATTTGTCAAGATAACATGGGGAATTCTTACACTTATGCTAGTACTTTCTACATATTCCAGGCAGGTCTGTAATCCTGCGCTACCCGGTGACTACAAAAATGTCTGCCCTGAAGGTGTCACACTATATCACACCGATGACAATCCAACATCTGCTGTTAAAAGAGGCCTTTTATGTCAGTGTGATCTAACCAGTTCAAACCAGTCTATATCTTATCCAGTGTTCTCCTCCCCACAAAAAAGACAGAAAATTAGTTTTGGGTTAGAGTGGGCTGTCCAGTGAGCCACACCTTTCTTTGTGCATGGAACAAAACAAAGCCAAGGAGCTGTCTCTGTCAGCAACCAGACCATGAACAATGCACCACAAACTGGCATCCCACCCTGTTTCAGCCAGTCTTTTGTGTTCCAAGTGCCACAGATTTCAAATAAATTACCTTAGCTACCTGGAGGTGTGTTAAATGACTAAAGGGCCATCATCAGCCAGCTGTCTTTTCTTCTTTTGCTTTTGTAAATTGCAAAGTCATCTTTAAAGTATAAAGCACTCACAAATTCCCTGCTGTTTTTGTTCTTTTGCTGCCTGGCCCATATTCTTCAAATTACCATCTCTAATGCACAGCATAATCTCCTTCAGTTGCTTCCTTCATTGACCATAACACGATCCATCACAAAGTCAACCACATAACAGCTTGCCACTGAATTGTGCAAAGGCCGCTGACTCTGCTGCAGAAAGCTTTAGTGCCACTGCAGAGGCTGACCTTAAAAATCTGCACCACTGTCCCCATAAGTTCAGTAAACACATAATCACAGATTTCAAAGTGATATTCAAGCACCACACTGCCAAAAAGCAACATGGGGAAGGAGGGAAATGGTAAACTTCACTGCATGAGTACCTGCCAACTTTACTGACTAGCTGGAAGAGTTTGGAAAAGGACTACACTATTATTTATTTGTCATTTTTTAAAGCTGATGTCTAGCACAGAGAGTCCATACCCTGACCTTGGGAAGCAGTACAGATGATGCTCTAAAAGGCCTTTCTTGTGTGAACTCATTTCTACTCCCTGTGCAAGGGTTTGTTTTGTTTTCTTCCAACACAGAAGTATTAATAAAGTTATGAGTAGCCCCTCCCGGCACAAGTAGTGTCTGGGGCAGTGATCAGACAGGGAGGCAAATTACCACCCCACTCAGAGCGGCTCTGCCCTCTTCTGATGTGAGTGGTCCTGTCATTTCTCAAGCAGGTGCAGGTCAGAGTAATTTCAAACAAACTGCTCCAACCATACCAAACAAACTAGATTGCAGCTTAAGGCCAGCAGCCTGGCAAAATGCCACAGCTGATATATATACATAGTCATATATGTAAGTGAATGCTTTCCTCCATAATGCTTATTGTGGAGCATAGCTGTTGCATAAACTTTTAATAGCAGGGCAGGGATTTACTTCCCCCTCCAGTCTGCGGCACACTTTTCTGCTGTTCTGAGATGTACTTTGACTAATCATTTCTTAGTCGTCTAGATGCAGGCCTTTAAAAACACTAGGAGCTCTCAGTCCCCCTTTTCAATTGCAAACGATTCATTTTTGGTGAAGTGTGGCCTCCCTATTCTTCTGCCAGCCGTTGTGTTTGTGAAAGGACCGTCTCAAATTTCTTGTGTGGGAGCAGCTGTTGCTGGACCAAGGCAGCCTTTTCAGAGCCCTGCCGCAGCCGCTTTTCACTTCTCCTCCTCCTCCTCCTCTCCTTCCTCCCTCCTTTTGTCTCCCGCAAAGCAAGAGCCCCTCTGACCCTTCGCCTCCCTCCAGCCTCCCTCCTTTGTCGGCCGTTGCAGACAAGTTCCACCCTAAATCAAGCATTGTCTCCATCTCCAGAAGCCAGCACGTGCCCACATCCCCCTAATCTTTTAATTTCCCCCCAGGAAAAGGCAGCTGTTAGCGATACACGCAATGCACAGCTGTCAGCTGGGGCCTGCCGCCTGCCTGCACTGAACAATGAGGAAGGCAGCGCCGGGCCCGAGGAGAAGTAATATCTACATATATGTGCCTTTGGCAACAGTTGGCAGCACGTGCTCTGAAATGCGGCCCTGTCAGAAAACCCACCCCTGCCTTCCCCCGGCGCTGCTCCACACACGTATGAGCTTGAACTTTGGCTGATTTCAGAACAAAACACCCAGCTTCAAAGGGCAGGACTCCCTGGATAGCTGCATTATACCTTGGCTGCTGAAACAATCCCCTGCAAAATTACAGGGTATGAAAAGGACAGGCCTACAGTAGCCTGGCACGTGGTTCCCCCATTCTCCTCTTTTACACACCAGTCATTTGCGAGTTTTGTCCTGGAGAGAGAGCAGTGTAAACAATCTGGAGGGGCAGAAAAGACCTATACATCATGATTTTACCTTTTTCCCTGTGTGGTGAGGAAGGCCAACATTTCTAAGTAAAGCAGACACGTAGGTGTGTAAAGTGTATTGAAGTCTGTGTGGCTGGACTGGTGATCTTGCTATGTTAACATGTAAGGGACAGTCACGTCAGATCAAGATGAAGAAAAAGATGGTGCATTAGTACCATAAAAAGGCAAAGCATAATTGCATCTGCACAAACATAAGCACAGTTGCATGCCAAATTTCTGTCTGTAATGACAGCAAATATGCACACAAAATGATAAATTGCACACTGCAGTCATTTGCCAGTACAGTTGCCACAAGCGAGCTTACAAATCCCAATTGGTCCTGTAACTATGTGCCATTGGTGCATGTAACTGTACAAAAATCATATCTCTCTGCTTCACATTAGCTCCTGACAAAACAGAGTTTCTTAAATAAAGCCATTTTGCAAACGTATGTGTTGTGGAGAGGATATATAAAAAACTCAAGCCCTTAAAACTGTTTCATTTCCTTTTCCCATGTAGATTGCTTTAAAGTATGCGTGTATTCCTGTCACCAAGCCTTCTGGCTAATCATTAAATGGGAATTTGATTGATTTCTACACGCAGTGGCTCCCATAGGCTAAGTGTTTTAAAAGGAACTGTTTCATCGGCTGCTTTTGCAGAGATCTCTTGCATAGTTTCCTCTCTAAGCAAAGGAACAAACAAGCCTCACTCCCAAATCTTTCATCTCCATAACCTTTTTAGAGTCAAGTGGACAATTCTGGGTTTACTTCACCGCTCTCAGTCATTTCACATGATAAAGAATAACTTCTGTGTTACTGGTGCATATTCCCCAGCCTGCTCTGTACACACGTTCTTACTTGCTTTATCTTACCTGGCCTGTAATTTAAAGAACTTAAAAGATACACTGTGCTAAGCAGACCATATGGCATGTGGCACACCTGACCCACGCTTAGCACCTGCTGAGCACACTGTGAGCGTCACAAACTGTTTGATACAGCGCTCCTGGCCAGAGGGCAAAAACATATCCATGCATTTGCATGCTGGACCAAGGCCACGGTGATCTGACACAGTATCCTGACAGTTCTTCCAAAATTAGCAAATCCATAGAAAGCACTGGCCTTAACCAACAAAGGAGATGCCATATCCCCAAGACCTACACATACACAGACACCTTGGGGATCCTAATAGCCTTGCCCTGGTGAACAGGGATCTTCAACAAATGCAAACGTGCTTTGACTGTGGAATGTCAGCATTAATCATTGGGATGCAGTACTCAGAGAAAGCACAAAGAGATGTGTTTTGATATCACTTGGACAAATATAAGCGCTCTCCTGACTTACCCCATGTCAGGCAATAAGGGCAGGAAGCAACATGCAGTCAAAAATAGATGTCTCAAAATAAAAATAGTAGACATCAAGTAGGAAAAGAATGCATGAAACTGTAATGCATGAAACTCGTAAGGGTTTAGTAAGCACAAGCCTGAAGAGTAGTCTGCAGGATCCAGCCTTTCAGTCATTGCTTATTCTGGGGGACCATAACTCGCTTTCTCTATATGAAAACTGGTCCATTAAGCCCGTGTTTTTAGTGCAAAGTTCTGTGAGATTTATAGAGCAGGAATAGCGTGCAGAAGTATCAAGAGATGCTACCACTAGGTAATTTGCATAGCAAAATCTCATAGCAGCAACAACAGCCTTTGTCAAAGCAGTCCAGGTATCCAGCAAAGGCAGAAGACATCTTGTTGGTCCATGTGGGAGTTGTAACCTCTGACACTGGGCAGCTGGACAAGCATAAAGAATGGATCAGTCAAAAGGATTTGAGTCTCTTACACTGCTCAGGGAGAAAACTTTATCATGCATGTGACCAGCACGGGGACATTTGTTGCAGACAGGGTGGCAGAGCCCTGGTGGTGTCCACAGCAGTGGCTGGCAGGTTATAGCTGAGCTCAGTCTTGCACCAAGGGGAGAATTAGACCTTGTGCAGAGTTAGCACCAGCTGCAATGCCATGGATATCAGTGGGGACATTGAAGGGTTTTCTCTTTTCCAGGAATTCTCTAACACAGACTTTGGAATTGCACAGTTTAGAGGATTTCCATTTTATGCCCTGCTGCTTCTCAACAATATGCCTTGATTAATCTATTTGAAATAAATTTGGCAGTAATCTTTCTTAATGTTGGAATGTTATCAAACAAAAAATAGAGCTATTATCTTCTTTCATTTGTAGTTCTCTCTCCTGTTACTGGAATAAAATTTCTCTGGCTGGAAAGATGTTTTCAGGCTAGAAGTGCCTTTATGTTCAAGGCTAGAATGTTATGATTGCGTAGTCCTGGGGATGCCGATGACCCTCTAACAGGGGTTATGTTTTTCCTTACATACCTGCAAACCTACCCCTCACAGCAGAGGAAAACCTCACCCTCATAGGACAGGCTCTTTCTTCATTCTCAGCACCACTGACGCTCACTGTCAGGGGTTTCTAATCAGGCCACAGAATAGATTCTGTCAGGATCTGCCCATGCCTGGGGCTGAGATACAGGTGGGCTCCCCTGCCCAGTGCAGGGAGCCCAGCTGGGAGGTCCCTTCTCTTGCCTTGCTGCTCCGTATGGTAAATCTGTGGCGAATTGAACCGTGAGTGAGTGCTCCAGGCTCCAGTCTAGCCTCGAACTACCCCGACTCCATCTGTCACCCTATCTGGGGCATCTTTGCTGCATGATTGGCACAGGGCTTGAAAAGGCAGCACAAGACAGGCCATGTGGCAACCCTGCCGATGGGGAGGGGGTGGCGGGGGAGCAGGATGAAATATTGTGACAGGACACTTCAAGCCCCAGCTAATCACAGCTGCTGAGGGCTGAAGAGTGCTATACATCCCCTCGTATCAGGCAGTGCATTCCTGGCAACATTATTAATTCAGAGGAGTCCCTTTAATTTGAAGCAGAGATTAAGACTTTCCCCGGTTGGCCTCACTGCGGCTGTAAAGGCAACAGGCAGGGCTATTGTAAGGCCATTAGGGAAGAACAATAGGACGCTGAAAGGGGGATGCGGGTGAATAGGGGAGCGAGGGCTGGCTTGTGCCAGAGGCCGGCTCGCCTCATTACGGGAGCGGCAGATGGAGCGTGGCCGGGTTGCTGGGCAGAGTCGGGGCTGGCAGCTGGCGGCGGCTCCGCGCTGCAGCGCATCCCACCGCGCCCCGCCGCGCTGCGCTCAGCCACCGCACAACAGGTGGATGGAGACTGACGCCCTTTCCAGCAAATCCCAAAGTTTAAAACAAGTGAAAAGCCTTCCATTTCTTCGTTTCTGCCTCCTCCTGCTGCCTTTGCTCCGACATTCCCTAACTCAGCCGAACAGACATCAGAATGGTACGGAAAGTACGCTCTCTTGTCCTTCATGGCCGTGCATTGCAGGCATTGCTTCGTCTCAGCAGGGATAAATGATAACAGAAACCTGGTGGCTGTGCAGGAGATGGTGTTATGCATTCAAGTCATTAGACACGGCCAGGCACCTAACTGATTCACCTAACCCCCCACTGGGTTTTTTTAAGTGGCCATTGGCGTTACCAGCTCCAGAGGAAATTCCCGACGTTATGCTAACCAAGTTTTTCTTTTCCCTTATGTGCCTGAACTCATAGCAGGTCATACCTGAGAGGAGTGGGTAGGACACTGATGGAAGCCCAGCCGTGCAGTCCACCAGGCGCTGCAGCATTTGCCAACCCCCAGCAAACAGACCTCTGCAGTTCCCCCAACACCAAACCCATGCAGCTCTCTCTCCAGCTGGGGAGTAAGGACAAAAGTCCTGCTAGAAAGAAGCCCTAAAAAACATGATAGAGGCAGTGGGGTTTTTTTTCCTTTACTAAAGAAAGAAAAAAATATTTCTGAAAAAAAATCACATTTCTCTTCCAGTTTTGCCATACTTCAACCCCCAGAGCTTGTGAAATAATGATTCTAGCAATCAGGGCTCCTGTCTGGGTGCCTGACAACTACCAGGGAAGTCAGCACTCTCCCTTCTCCCCAGATGAGGTCCAGGGGCAAGTCTATGGAGAAACCTGTTGGAATTTCATGGCCCTCTGACTCTCTGGGGAAGGTCATCCAAAAGATGCTGCTGAACATCACAACAAAAGTAATTTTATAAGCATCTGTAGTTTTATGGTTGGATCTCTCAAAGTTATTTACAATGCCTATGTGCAGTTCTAAATTCTTCCCACTATAGAGGAGAAACTCCTGACCTAAGTTTGTGGCTGAGCAATCTGGCAAAGTCCCAAGTGAGTGCAGGACACACAGAGCAGGCACTCTGCCTTTAACAAACTGATGTTCCCTGGTCCTTACGGTCTGTGTGCCCTTCCAGCTCATGACTATGCATGTAACTGTTGATTAAAGAGCAATTGCCATTTCTTCCGTGGAAAAATAATTTTAGGAAACTGTGGAGAGTATTTTTACTTACAGAGGTAGAAACAAGGAGAAGGAGTCACCACCCTGTTAGCAAGTCACCTTTTGCAGACCTTCACCTGCACTCTTTGGACCAACCACTCTTTGGACCACTCACACTACACAAAATGCTCTTTGACAGCAGTAGGGTTCTCAAAGGTGACGTCTGCAAGGCAGCATACAGAAAGAGGCCAGAATATTCAAAGTAATACTGTTTAGGCCTTTTACAATCATCTTTTCCTTCCCTGCACCATAGAATGCTCACCTTAGTTTCTTCTATCTTACCTGAATATTTTATTCATTTCACACTATGTGGCCTCCAGTTTATCCAGGGTGCAAATCTGTTTTCCTAAAGAAAGAATGCATCAGAAGTGATTATGGAAACTAACTTTTCAATTGCAAACACAGGTATTCTACGTCCACAGAAACTTTACAGTGGAAGGATGTAATGCTCAAATATAACCTTTTATGAGCTGAGTCAGTTGATCTGCATGAATTTGTTGACAGCCATGGTACCTTCTTGAAGGAGAGACAAAAAATTTTTTCTAGTTATTTAGGCAGAAACAGGTGATTATACAACCAATCACTGTAATTAAAAAAAAAAGTAAACAATTGAACAAACAGACTGGTACTTATCATTTGCAAATCCTGTCAGAAAATTGAGAGAAAAATAGGAAGAGCTGTAAGAAGTCTTGCTCTGCAACCAGCTGATGCTCTAGACACATTTTCTGCATAAGGGCAAAGTTTGTGCAAGGAAGGATCTAGCTGTCAAAGGGAGTTAAACCCGCTGCAGAAAGCTGGATAGTTTAACAAGCAGAGAATCAGAAATTGTTGCAGTCTTTTCACAGAAGATTTTTTAACTGAATATTTGCAGAAATCCACTTGCTTTGTTTCAAGCACATTTAAGACAGGACCCTGAAGGTCTTTCTATCTTTCTGTTGTGAAACCAGGATGTTTATTGCTGCTCATAATAACTCAGGGATTCAAACCATCACTGCCACCACTTTTTGTTCTTATACCAGCCATTTAGTAACAGCCCTGTACCTACATTCTCCTATCTTATAATTTCATGTCAACTCTTCTGAATAGTAAGACTGGAGGGTCTAAAGAGCAAACATTTCGATTGCCACTGGAAACTCATGGAATATGGGCAATAGTGAAAAATAACCATCTGGCTCTGACACTGTGTTCCCAGCACAGGGTTCTCTTTCCGTCACTGTGGGTGAGTTCATGCCTCCAATGACAGCAGCTTTGCTCTCTGACCCTGCAGCAGATTCCCAAATGCCAGCAAACACAAGAGACAAGGCAAAGTCAACACACACACTAGCAGTGTCAATAGAGAGCTTCTTTCTGAGGAGGAGGAATAGGCCATAGGGTTTTGCTGCTCTTTAGCTGATGTATTTTAGCCTGGGAGTCCTGACAGAAGTGCTAGCTGCCAGGGTGGGAATGCTGTGATTCCATGTACAAAGTGTGCAGCACTTCTCTGGAGAGCAAAGGGCAAAAATGCTGAAGACAGAGAAGGTGAGCCGCATCTCACAACTCTACAATCTCAAAAAATATAGAGGAAGACTGAGGACTACATGTGGATGTGTTTGTTCAAAGACACACACAACCCACCTTAAAAACCCTGAGAAGTGTTTAGGTCATTCTGTTGTTCTCACAGAAAAAGCTTAAATCAAGCATGTATGGTTTGATTCACAGAAAGTAAGATATATGGAGAACTTCTAATCAAGTAGCCATAGTCCTATGTACCACTTTAGTATTTCTACAGACAAGTCCCTTTTTGCAGCCTTCATTTGTGCACAAAAATGCATTTAGCTCTGGAAGCAGTGACTGCAAACGAAGGCATGCCTTTCACATGTGTTCTTGTTTATGGGACATGGTGTTCACTTTTTTAAAATAGAGTCCTAGGTCAGTGGACTGAAGGAGATCGGTCACTGCCAAGGGCTTTAAAATGTGTTTTGTCAATAGAGGTTACCTTGACCCAATGTGTCCTCTAACAAGGCAATAAGATCAACGTAACTGTCCATCCTGCAATGCTTTTTCATGAGGCTGCTCAGGGTGAAATGAGATGCAATTAATTTCTACCTGTGGTAAGTAGACTGTAAAGCCAGAAAAACAATCTTATGTAAAACACCATTTGAGAGTGTTTGCCATGTTCTTGTGTTTCAGCCTAGTTATTTGAGACTGAAGGAGATACATTTATTCTGTCCCTAGTTTCCAAATGTCAAACTGTGCTCTTACCATTTCTTTGGAGCAAAAGTCATAAGTCCCTTCAATCTGTTTCCAGTATGAGTAGACTACTCATTTTCTAGAAAAGAATTTCCTAAGAATCACAATTTGCAGAAATAAAGCCTTTTTCTAAAGAATATCTATTGAGCAACCTGGACAGAAATGAGAATTGGGCCCACAAGAATCTCACAAAATTCAATTAGTCCAGCTACAAGGTGCTGCATCTGAGTGAGGACAATTTTAGACATGAACACAGACTGGGAGAACAACCAATTGATAGCAGCCCAGCAGAGCAGGACTTGGGGTTTCTCATGGATGAAAAGCTGGCCAAGAGCCAACACTGAGGTCACAGCCCAGAGAGCCAAATGTGTCCTGGGCTGCATCCAGAGCAGTGTGGGCAGCAGGGGAGGGAGGGGATTCTGCCCCTCTGCTCTGCTCTGGTGGTACCCCACCTGGAACACTGCATCTATCTCAATGCAAGAAGGACTTGGACTTGCTAGGATAGATCCAAAGGATGCTACAAAGATGATCAGAGGGGTGGAGCAGCTCTCCTACTATGACAAGCTGAGGGAAACAAGCTGTTCAGTCTGAAAAAAGAGAAGGCTTCAAGGAGACCTAGCTATAGCCTTCCAGTAGCTAAAGGGGGCTTATAAAAAGGAAAAAGAGGGGCTTTTTATAAGGCCAGATAGTGACAAGGCAAAGGTCAATGGTTTTAAATCAAAAAAGAGCAGGTTTAGGTTAGCTGTAAGTTTTTTATTCAGAGGGTAGTGAAGAACAGGTCACCCAGAGAAATTGTGAATAGGCTGAACAGGGCTCTGAGGAACCTAGTCTAGTGATGAGTGCCCCTGACTGTGGCACAGGGATTGGGACTAGATGGTTTTTAAGGTGCCTTGAACCCAAACCATTCAATGTTGGTTCTATAATTCTAGACAATAGTTCTGTAACTCTTCTTGCACTTGGTCTGCAGGAGAATCTGTGGATCTCAACAAGAAGTACTGTGCATTTATTCTTTCATTCCACTTTGAGAACAGATTCACCCATACTGATAGTGCAATTTTCATGTAACAGTACATTTGCAAAAAAGGTTTCCATACACGATTTTAAAGAAATCCCTGCATACATATTTGTGTCTTTCTTCCAAAATGTACACATACCTGCAGGTGATCTTTCAATAATCTCTATCTGTAAATATGTGAATCTGTGTGTCCATATAATCAGCTCGTGCACCTGCACTCTAAGTGAAGGTCACGGCAGAGATAATGAAGAACCCTTGCAAAACCCATCTTGTGAAGGTGAAAAATTCATACTGAAATGTCCCTGAGAAACTGATTGATCACCTACTGTGATTTTTTAGGCAACACTGGCTAAACTGAGTGTCAGGTTACAATTCACATCTCTGTTTTTTCTGAGTACATTTGGTTTATTCGAGGTCTGTATGAGTATACTTAAGTGGAAAAGACTTTTGCCAGACCAAAGCTCCTTGGAAACAATTTTTCTTTTCTCCCTGGCTGCTGTTCTCAAGAACGGGTGAGCCATGGATGCCTTCTCTCTCCATTTGATAATCCTTGAGTGGGCATGTGGACCATGTCCAAACTCATGCAGTTCAAAAGCAAGTTAGACAGACCTCCATGGTGGGCCGAATGGCAGCTTTCACAGTTAATGCTGCAGAACTTCAAGAGGTGTTAGTAACTGCTGTGAGGTTGACTTCCAAATTCACATTTACAAACAGCTTCCAAACACATGATAATCGTGCAGCTTACATAGTCGGTTCAGCACCTACTGCACAATGTCAGGGTGCTACTCTGAGAAGGCTTTAATGAAGAAAATAAGGAGGGAGTCTTTTGTGTTTTGGATTCCAGCTCTTGCAGTGTATTTTGTGCCTGAAAAGTCAGCACTGGAAACAGTTATTGGAATACGAATGATGATGGCCCTGCTGCTCCAGTAGCCTGAGCAGCGCACTGTCTGTGGCCAGTACCTTCTGTAATTGCAGAGGGTTGTTTTGCAGTGTGTTACTAATCAAGTGCCAGCTTCCTTGTGTGCTTGCAGAAAAGGAAACCATGATTTGTTTTCTTCCTCTCATGATCATCAGCAGACGTTGTTTCCACAGGGATCTCGAGGAAAGGGACAAACAACGATGTAAATTGTGCAATTTTCACAGTATTACTTCTGTCGTTTCCCTCAGCTGTCCAAAACCTCTTTTGCTCTAAAGAGAAAGCAACAACGCAGGACAGTTTGTACATAAACAGGACTGTGCAGTGTTAGATGAGCAAAAGCCAAGCTGAATATTTTAACTAGATACTGTCCTAGTCATCAGCTACTGTGGGAGGCAGGAAGCTGTTTTCTCTCTGCAAGCATTGCTGCTGTTGGGGGTTTATTTATCAGCACTTTGTATCCAGGAATAAGAAGCTGTTTAAAGAACTGTTACTGTTTTCTAGCTATCAGGATGCTGCTTTAACTTATTCCCAGTCCATATCCCGCTTCCCACCCTTTTTCTCCCACCATGCCCCACCCACCAGCACACCACTGTCATCTGTTGCACACAGCATTTTGCCTGCATAAAGTTTTGTCATTGACCCACGGAGATGCTAAGACTTCGCCAGAATACAAGAGTAGAAGGGAATTGGATCATTCTCTCACGCCAACAAGTAAAGTCAGTAAAGTCAGCTTTAAGTATTTTCCGAATTAGCAGAAACTAATAAATATAAATATGATTTCTCAGGGCCCATCACAAATGCTGAATGTAGTCAATATGATTAAATAATAAACAACAATCCTGGCGAGTTTGCATTTGGTTTGCTGTAGCAATAACATGGTGTCCTGCCAGCAACAGCACAGAATGCCGTGCTGGGAGATCAGGAAACTAGTGGGAAAGGAAAAAAACTAGGCAAGCCTTGCCCTTTATGCTTTGCTGATGGGGAAAAATAAATAAAGAGCACAACCTTTCACAAAGGGCTGACCCTGGGATTTCTCTGAAGGGCTGGACCATGCATGAATCAGTAGAGCAAGAGGTGAAGGCTCAACTGCTGCACAGAAAATAGGCCCTCAGCAAAATAGGCAAAATAGGCAAAATTGATCTTGTCATTATTAATCCTGCCACATAGATCTCATAATCCCTTTCCTTCTTTTATGTCTTAATCTCTTCCCCAGCTTCCAGTCTATAGTAAAAGTGCATTTGCCAAAAGAATAGGAAACTAGATTTGGCCTAAAGAGACCAGTAGCTAAATGAGCAGGCTCTGATTTCCCAGAAGGTGTAGGTAGCATCCTTCTCCTCTGTAAAGCTGTTTCTTCTTCAAATCAATCTTCTTTAAAAGCAAGAGTGGAAGCATGAAGTCAGTGCTGAGTACGGGTTCTCAATTTTTAAACAATTGCTCTCAAGAGACTGACCAGTTTGTGGCTAACTCTTTGATCCCAGTGGTCAAGGAAAAGTGAAAAATACCACTACACATCTTGTATGAGTCTGAGGGCTGTAGGACAAGGAGGGTAGAGAAGCAGGAAAGGTAGACAGCATATGGTAGAAGAGGACCAGCACCACTGGGTTCCCCATGTGCAAAGCACTTCTCAGTTGTACTCGTGCAGGCCTGTGACACCCTGGGCAGCCTCACAGGGAACATGAGGATTTTGGGCAGGAGACCTTCCAGCACTAGTTTCACACTTCCCTGCAGGCCAGCAGTGCAATGGTTGAATCAGTACTTTTTAAAGCTGTGGCAGGAGGAAGGGTTCTCTCTGGGGTCACACCAACGCAGTGCTTTTTCTCAGTGCTGCTCTCAAGACATTTGGAAATACATCCTGTGAACTTGCAGAGTCATGCACTCACTGCATTTGAATAAACATTGTTCTTTTCTTACTTGGATTAGCTCTGCTCACTGAAACCACATCCATTTCTTATGCTGGTTCACTGTCCTGGAAACTAGCTCAGAGATGTCTAAAAAAACCTCAGGGGCCCTTTAGTGAGCGGACTGCTAGTTACTTTCTTCTTCCCCATTCCTATACAAAGAGACAATAATATCCTGTGAGGAACTACTACAGAACTCTTGTTTTCATTTTTGCCTTTCTTGCCTCACCCTCTTCAGTTCACAGCATCTCTCTGTTTATACTTCCTACCATGTTATTGTAGCATTCAGCTGCCTCCCCCCTCTCAATATAGCCATAGCAGTTTTCCTCCCTTTCTCTACTAACAGCTGCATTCATGCTTCACTCTAACATCACTGCCTTGGCGTGTACCTGTCAGCGTGTGGCCAGCCATCTGAACGTACACACGTGATCACCACTTCTCCTACTTGTGGAGTTGTGATTGTTGAGGCTTGCTGTGGTAACAGCAGGCACAGGAACACTGATGCTTCCTTGCAAGCTGACAGACAGGGTCTCTGCTCCATACTCCATGGGCTGCCATTCACACTCATTGGAAGTGAGTTAGCCCCTCTCATCTCCTGATAAAGTCCCAGATTTGCACCCCATAAGCAACATACAAGGGTATGTATTTCTATACAGCACTCAGAGATGGTAGGCAGGTGGGAAGAGTCAGTGAGACTTTCTAGAAATGCCATCAGATTTGTGGTCTTCCTTGCAAAGAAATATCAATCTAACTTGGCTACCCACCAGGGTTTTCATGACCTATAAGAAAGAAGACTTTTGTGTTATATATAGGCAAATTTTATATATACTGGCAAATATTACATATATAGGCAAGTATATGTATATATATAGAGAGAGAGAGATAGAGGCAAATATTGTATATATAGGCAAATATTCATGCACCTCTTCAGATGGGCATGGCGAAGTGAGTCTTTCTTGTCCCAGAGAGCAGGTGAACTGGCTTACTATTCTGTCCCTTAAAAACACATCTTAAGTGTACAAGATGAAAGTCATAATAATGATCTATTCATCAGTGACAATCAAAAAGGCTTTAAGAGAAAAATACTCTCAGCAAAAGTCGTCATCTTGCTGTTTACCAGACTTAACAAAGAACAAGCTGTACACATAACAAATTCAATACTGCCTCCATAAATAGTCAGGTAACAGCAGTGGAGACCACAGGAACATGAGGGAGAAATGAGCCTTTGTCCTGAGCCTTGAGGAGAAGAACTTAATAATGGTTTTCTTGCATGTACCCATGGAATTCATATGCAGACAAGACGGGTGAGGCAAATGTGTAGCTGGATATGTGGCAAAAACTTTGTTAACAATCTCTGCCCCAGGTCATTTGTAAAGGCAGATATTTGAGGTAGTAGTTAGAAACCCAGAGTAGGGTGTACATATTTTTCTCTTACTAATTAACAGGCTTAGACATAAAGGTTAAAAGAAGAGTTGCTCTTGGAAAAAACGCAATATGAGATGGAGCTCGAATGAGACAGCAATGTGTCTTGTTGCCTACCCTTCAAATATTGCCACTCAGTCTACATCAGAAAATTGTGCACCATGCTCCAGTGCCTTGACACTCTCCTTGCTCCAGCAGTTTTTTGTTTCCTGTGCAGTAATGGGATTTAAGAAAAATCACTACCTCCCATGGTAGTTGTAAGATCCCTTTTCAAAGGCCCTTCACTTTCTGATCCAAGTGCTTTGACAGACTTTCACGTTACTCAAAGCTTGCATAGCATTGTCAAGGTGTCACAAGTGGAGTGGGAGCTTCAGACAAAGTTTATTGGAGAAGCTGTGCTGCTGAGCCACAAGGATTTCCTTGCATTCTAAACTCCTGCTCAGAGAGGAAACTGGGGGTGGCTAGACACAGTCTAGACTTACCCCTAGAGTTTGTCACAGTTTAAGAAACTTAGTCCAGCAGGATTTAAAGATGGCAAATCCGATGTATTTATACAATATGAATTATCTATGATCAGACAAAAGATTTTCATCAGAATTATTTACTACACAGTATAAAAGCTAAACTTGCTAGAAAGTTAGGATAGTACACTGCCTCTATGCAGCTGTATTAAAGTTTTTTATAAAATAATATTAAAATGTAAATATTAAAATAATAAAGTTTTTAATTAAAATAACTAATTAAAGCTGGCAAAAAGAAACAATTATTATCTAGAGATTTATGTAACTAAACTTCAACACTGATGCAACAAACTATCAACACTTGTGGGCAGGTCTCTTTCTACAGTGGGCACCTCCTTATCCAAGGGAGGGCGCTTCATAAACACACTCCAAGAAGGAATACATTAGAAGAGCCTAACCGTATGAAAGTTGACTGGACTTTTACAGTGTAAAGTGACATGACTCCCAGTCAAATGCCTTCAAGTCATCTTAGCAGATTATCTGCCAAATCTTTGTCTCACTATCAGTATGTTAATTTGGAGTCAATTAGCAAGATTGCTTTTAGGGTAATTCACCAGAGTAACACAGGCAGAGGCACCACATTAATGGACTTCAACACTCCACCTGCAACACTCTGCGAGATAACCAGAAATCCTGAAGATGCAATCCGGGAAACAGACATTGTTTCCACACAAAACATGGCTACCCTCACACACACAGACATTTTTCAGCTTCTACATCTTCTACAAAATTTTTGGCTTGACATGATATTTAGGGAGCATCAACAGTTGCCCCAAAACAGTAAAACAAATTTAAAGTCAGCATGGTCATTGCAGGGCCGTGGCCTCTTCGGGATTGACAGACTCCTGCTGAAGCATGCTGCGAATTTCCAGTGATACTAGATACTAAGATAGTTGTGAGATGCTTTCTTTAGAACTCATAACTATTTTAGTTAGCCTTTACCACGCTTTGCTTCAGGATATAAAATTGCAAAGGCAACAATTACAGTGCTAAGAGGAAGGAAGGAAGGGAGGAGGGAAAATAAAGCTAATAAATTATATCCAGTCTGAATAATCAGACAATTGTAAGACACATACAAATAAAACCACTCCATATTAGACTTGTACAAGCACTGTCATTACAGAGCAAAATTAGAGCTACCACATTACTGTATTTACATTGGTTCGATAAAGGGTGCATATAGTGGAGCACTAGTTCCATGTATTTTGGTATTCTTCTCAATGAAATATATTTGGGGAAATGCCCTTGTATAGTAGTGAACTTTATCAAATGGGATGTGTGCTGCTCTGTGAGAATCTCAGAATAACCAGCCTAACTTCCATATATGTGTAATAAAAGCTGTATAGTCACTGAAAGCTTTGCCTGGTTCTGGTGGCTGAGATGCGAGAGGAAAGAATGATCTGATCATTTTAATCAAAGGCATCTATGAGGAAATGAATTAATGTTAATGTGCATAACCTGGCTGATCTGAAGGGATCTTTTTGTGCTGGAACTAGGTAAAATTTAAAATATCTTAGTTAACTGCTAAAATGAAAGGATAATCTAGTCTTAGGCAACAGATCGTTGCCCCAACGTATTCATCTGTCTCTAAAGTGAAGAGAAAATGTTATGCAGTTTGTGACAGGTGTTGAACTCAGACCTGAGATGCACCAAGGAAATGTGTTTCTCTTCAGCTGGCAGATAAAGAAAGAGCCCACAGTGGCTGAGATAAAACACCCTCCCTGGATATATCAGGTGAAGTGGAGGGTGTCAAGCTGTGGTGGTGTTTAGTGAGCCAAAAAAACCTTGCAGCAAGGCCAGAGTGCAAAATATGTCATGATCCAGTCCTTGTTTTGGCACTAAAGAAACCAGAAAACATGAACTGAGATGCTGATATCAGTTTATGGCAGAAGCTGGGCAGCAGCTCCCAACAGTGCCCACAACACCCACTCAAGGAAGGGAAGGAATTCCTTCTTCTTTGCACCACGCCAGCAAACTACTTGGCTGAGAGGGACATTTTGGACATTTTCAGAATCTGTGCATTTTTGAAGTGCATATTAGCAAAACACACATTCAGAGATTGCAAAGATAACCTTTTAGACTGAAAACCAAACTGTAAGTTACAGTGATTCTCTTGACAGAAAGAGGTGACAGCATTATCCCAATCAAAACCAGGCAACATTGCAAGTGTTCCAAAAGAGATCATCTCTTTGTGAAATACAGAATATGGCATACCTCTCACCTCAAACAGATTAATTAAAAAGAAAGGCTTTGACCTGTCAAATAAGTGAGCAGACATTTAGCTTTTCTCACTTTGAGCAGTGAGAGCCACTGGGGTTTATGATGCTGCCTGATACAGACATGTACTGTATTAAGAGTGGTGTTTAAAGTCCTAATCTGGCATGTGAAAACATGGTGAAACCAGTGACACTCCTCCCTGAGCTGAAGAACTAAATAAAATATATAGTTTTGCTGCATTCCAGGGAAAGAAAGTGCTCTCTAGGTTGATCATATGTAGCTACTGACAGACTATTTTGCTGTACTGATTAAGCTCACTTACTGAAAATTTGGGTACATGCACGTCACATGTTTCTCAGCTTTGCACACTGACCTGTGCTCTATTGCACCAAGTGGCTGCAGTAACATCAGTCTTTCATTATACTGTCTTCCTAAAACCTTTCAATAATCACTGGATGAAATAGATAACCAAAAGTATACAGCATGTGAAGACTGCTGATTTTTAACCAGCCCTATGTTGTGATCGTGAAACACACTGTACCTTAGCAACCAAGTCTTTGAATGTCTAGCAAGCAAAACACACATGTAAGCGCTGCATGCAAGAAAAATTAAGTTTGACAGAAGAGACTGAGACAGCCTGATAAAGAGCAGTGAATACTACCACTGAATAGAGTATTCACGGGGGACATGAGAAATATAAGTCCATGCTCTTCTGTGAATAATTTCTAGACATTCATTTGTGTGGTGTCATTAGAAATTCCCCATGTGGGGATGATACATATATCTTGTTTCAGAAATAGCTTTTTGCATGACCTATAAGAAGAAGAGACATTTCATGGATTATAATTTCTGCAAGGAAAGTAAAATGAAATTTCACTTTGGATTAGTCTTGAATTTCTCTGACAGTTTTATAACCAAATTAAAAAATCAAATGTTCAGACTCAACTTTTTACTAGAATACTACCGGTCTCCAGCAGACAGAAGATAAGTGATAAATATAATTGCTTTAAGAAAGTTTACTGAATGTGTACTTAGATGCCATTATGCTCTCGTAACATATGTGATTCATCTCCTTTTTATGTTCCCACAGAATAGTACAATTGGGATGCTTGCTGTTCCTACCTGCACGAAGTCTCAAGTCCAGGGTATAAAGAATTAAGCTTCTGCAAAATAAAATCTGAATATCCATGTAGGTATCATATTGACTTATGAACTGTCTCACTCATTGTGCTTCTTCATACTAATGTAATTAAGACCCATTCTGTCAACCCTTTTCTTTCCCCTGCCCCCTTACCTTTGGTGCATTTACTTCTACCAAAACCTGTCTTCCAAAGATCACCTTTCCCTCCTCATGGCTGAGCAGACTTTCTGTAAATGGACCATCTGTAGGGACTGATTTGCACACTACTGGAGTTATACCCACTCCCTGTTCTGCCCATAGTCAAAATGCAGGATAGGAACCCTGGACTACTAATACACTCCTAGCTCCATTGATTAGCCAGGGGTTTGTCCCTGGCACTTGGTTTTGCAGGCCGCTCAAACAGATTATGAAGGCTCCCTTCAGCAGGCTTTCAGTATGGTCAGGATGTCTGGAAAAGGAGATGACTTATAGGTATGACTCAATGCCTGCTAAGAGTCATCAGGAGCTTTTCCAAGTTGACTTTTGTGGGGATTAGGCTTTAAGACAATTTTCCAGACAGTATATTCTCAGTAAGCCACCACAAGTGATGGCTTCTGGATGGGAAGCTGGTTTCCATTGACTCAGAAGGTGAAAACCCACAGACAGGCAGCATGCATGGCCAGGCTCCTCCTCACACCTCGCCAGACCTCCTCAAGGCAGGGATATTCCTGGAGGCTTTGTCTCTATCACCTGGGCCTGCTGGTGTGCCAGCAGTGCAGCATTGGTGGTTCTGCATTCTCCACAGGAGCAGCCAGGCAAGCAGTAGTCCTGGCATGAGCCTGCAGCAGCAGGGCTGGCTGGTGGAAAGGACAGTCTTCCCCCTGCCCCAGCAGTATGCCCCAGCCTCTCTGCTGGGGTTATGAAGAGCTGGAATGAGGTCAGGTGCGTCATGCTCTGTGGTTGCAAATAAAGGTACTAATTAATGTTTGGGATATGTACAAGATCTTGAATTTAGCAGAAGGCATGCTTATAGTAGAATGGCAGAGTCTGTTCCCTGGCAGACAGACTGCAAAGAAAAGCAATAGTGTGCCTGTTGTCCAAGCCCTTGGTGGACATCTCCTTGGCCTCAGCCTCAAGATACTTTGTAGCACCATGACATCATTTGCACCCTGGAAAAGCCCTGCCCTTGCAGGTTCTGGAAAGGGCTGTACTGAGCATTCATGGCGGATACTGAGAGGCTGGCCAAGTTACCTGGAGATAGGGACAGCATGAGGAACTGACAGTGGAAAAGAGAAATATATGAAAGGTTCTGAAGCTTGTCTGGAACTGCCTCTCACACAGCTGTGGTGTCCTGACAACCTCATATTGGTGCAGCCATGGCTCAGGGACAGAGCTGAGGACACTCAGGGTGCCCTGACATCAGCATCTGCAGAGGGACCTGGGACCTTCTGCAAACAGGTCAACTCTCATCACACTGAGCATAGCCTTGCCTTGTTTTGTGTACTCACTTGATATAAAACTTTTACAGCCCCCTTCCAAAATCTGCTGAATAGACAATTCTTGGAAACAAGTAAACCTGGGGCTCTTTAGGAGTGTGCAATGCCAAGCCTGACAGCCTTGAGGTGGCTGGCAGAAACCAGGGACCCTGGGCAAGCCTTGGTGTGGGGCAGACAGCTCTCTTTGCTAGGACTACGTTGGCCCCACACGGCTGACTATGTCACCCACAGCCTTTGGTTCAGCTGGTACACCACTGTGCCTGGGTCCCTGGGCCAGCCCATCCCCAGAATTGCCATCTGCCTCCACAATGCTTCCAAAATCTCAGTGGGTTGCTCCACTGGCCCACTGAGCAATGTTTCACAACCATGAGCCTGATTGCAGTGCATGCACTGACTGCAGTGCATGCACTGACTGCAGTGCACACAGTGACGCAGTGCTCTGGATAAATTTCAAAGGGGAGAGGAAAGGATTCGGGACATTAAAAAAAAAACCACAAAACTTTCTTTTTGCAAAATGAGATGATCTTAGTGAAAATCTAGGCAACAAGTGTATCTCTTCTGGAAATACCAGGTTACACTCCGGTTTCTGGTGGATGCTTTTGAAATATAAATTTTTGAAATTCAAGCTATGGGAGGTGTTGCTTACGAACAAGGCCAGGGAAATCACAAAAAAGGTAATACAGATAGGACATATAGTTATCTTCAAAAAAAGCAAAGTTATCAAAGAGAAGAGAAAAATTTGTGTCCTGATAATTCTAATACATGCCCAAAATGGTTGTGAAACAATTACTACACATCTCTGACTCAGATACTAGACACGTATTGTAAATGTGCTTTACTGTTGATACATTTAGCCATCACATCTCAGACACTCATTTGAAGGGAAAGTTCCTCAGGAAAAGTATCTGGGGCTGGAATAACAACATCAAGGAAGAGAAACTGGAAGCTTTCCATAAAGCTTGCTTCAGCTCACCACTTGTTTCAAGACGCTGTCCTGATGACTGATCATAGGAATGCTGAGGATGCATGATCCAAATGGAGCCACCACAGACTCTTTGGCCAAAGGATGGAAAAAATAACCAAGCTACGAGTCCAGCTTTGCTCTAATATGTATTTATGCTCAGCTTTGGGGAAGGGAGTCAGCTAAGTAATTGCAGACCTTGTTTATGCATTGTTCTGTTCATGTGACTGCCTGGATCCAGCCTTTTTGCTCCTGAACCACTGTGCTCTCACTGCAGTAGCTGCTGCTGGGATGCATGCCTGCCTGTGCAGGAGGCTGCTGCTGCTGCTGCTGCTGCTGCTGCTGCTGCTGCTGCTGCTGCTGCTGCTGCCTGGAGAGAGGTCCTTGGCTAGGCTGCCTTTGGGTCAGCTCCCCTTGGGTAATGGAGCAGCCTGCACTCCACAGCAGCCTGCATGCTCAGAGAAGTCAGCCTGAATGTGGAAACATGCCCCTACTTGTCCCACAGAAAATCTCAGCAGGAAACTAGAGGGAGTCTACTCCAGAGTATCACTTTCCACACCCCACATTTTTTCACCTCTGACTGAAAGATGGGCCAGCAATGACACAACAGTGAGACAGAAAAGCCAGTTCAACATTACGCCAGAAGCCTTTCCTTTGTCCCTCCCCTTCTTCATACTTACAAATTCCAGAGGCTCAGCTTTATGTCTGTGCACCACTCTAATGGCAATTAGAATATTTTTTGAGCAGAATGTATATCACAGATAGATTTCTACTGACAACCTGAACAGAGTAAACTTCACTTTTAAGATGCAATCCTTTATTAAGTTATAAGCCTCCCAGCCTCAGCAGCACAATATTACTGATATCCCTGCACTGGATCAAGCTGTATAAGCGGGAAGTAGAGAGCCTAGGCCAGAACTGCAAAGATGCATGTTTTCTTCCTCCTCCTGCCAGCAGGGAATTTCTCACATGCCTGGTAGCATGAAAGGACTGTCACATCATACTTCTCTGTGTGTCATTCTCGCTCACAGGTCTATGAGCAGGGATAGATAAAAAGACCCCAAACAGCGCTGTAGAACTGAAGATCAAAGATGCAGAGTTTCCAGCATGACATGCTACTCTAGAAACCTGAAAGATTTTTTGATAACAAGGAAATGGGGTCATACTTGGAAATGTGGGAAAGATAGATTACAGGAGGGTGTTACCTGAATTTCTGTCACTTATTGAAAAGGTAAGACAAATTAATCCATAGACACAGAGTAGCACTGAGCAAAATTCAGTGACCTGCCACATAAGAAAAATATTAATCTATTATTTTGCTGTGGTTTTTTTTCTCCCCTAGACATATCTTCTTCACTGAGCTTGCATTTTACCCTCAGTAAAACGTATTGCAAGCTTAGCAGTGTGCTGTGTTTATGAATTGAACTTATCTTCTGGCTACACCTTAGTAATTCACAAGTATAAGGTAAATGGTTCACGTGACACAACCCTGGCCTTTAACTGACTCACAGATTATTTACATCAACAATTTACTTTAGCAAACACTCATCTTAAACATGTGGGCTTTGTTCTGTAAGAAGATTGCCAGTTTTTAAGGAGAAGGAAGACAACTATAGAGAGTGATCCGGCAACTGACCAAAGAATCACTGGCTCAGGGAGAACACTGCAAGAAACTTCTGCATCTGGCTGACATTTGAGAACTACAGAGATTTTTTCTGAACTCTATCAAAATACTGAATTTGTGAGTTTAATCACAAAAAAAATACCAAAATAATTCAAATTGCTTCTTCTAATTTGTACTGGGCATGCTTTGCTGCTGAAAAAGTCGACAAGCTGAGCTAATTTCCTACCTGTAAATAAGTGCAGATCAGTGAAATTGTGTCTAGCATTGTAATAAGCCTAATAAAAACTGGTGTGATGGACCAGTATGGCTCAACAAAGGCAACATGTGTTTTCCTACAGAAGACAGTACACAGAGAAGTTTTTGAGTGCATTTTGGAAACCCCAGAATATCACTGCACTCTCTGGGACTGACAGCATCCATGGAAATGTGAAACAATTTAAGAGCAAGGCATGCAAGAGGAGAAAGAGAAAGAAGGGTGGGGTATGGGCTGTGCAAAAGCTCCGTGTCTGCATTTGCAGAGGCTTTGCCAACTGAAGTAGGTCCTGAAGCCAGACAAGCATTGGCAGGAGGCAGCATCAGGGGACAATGTCGAGGAGGGGAGGGGCAAGCACTGATCAAAACAGAGTAGAGTGCATATGGGTTTCATGTGAGGCAAAGACGACTTTAACCAGGCGGGAATGCTTAGGGCACAAAAGACTTTTAATGGTTTTTGCACATGCAGACCCACACACTGGCTGCAGCAGGAGGCAAGCACAGTCTGGAATGCTCTCTGAACATCTGCAGAACAGTCACTGCTCTTCATCAGAAATACTCTCCAGTCATCCAGTGGCTGGAAGCAGCATAAGCAAAGAGAAGTGAATCCTTCATGGCTAAACACCTGAAATAAATTTTCAAATGCTGGGCCAGCTCCTTCTATTAGCAGGTTTTGTTACCTGATCCTCAATGACACTGAGAGCTGATTTGTGTTTTTCTGGCCTTAAATCTGTCTTTACAAGCCATTTGGAAGCTAAGATGAAAGCGTGAATTAACTCATGGCAGCTCCAGAAGATTGGTAAAGGAGGATGTTATCTAACATGGCTTTCCTCCTCTGTCCACTTTGAGTAGTGATCAAGCAGCTGAATTTCCCCCGAGCATCAAGGTCCATAAATAAACATGTCCTGAAAGCACCTGCAGAATAGGAAGGCTAATGGGTAATTCGTGGGTAAAAAGATGGAGTAGAATTTAAATTTAAAAAGTCTACTGGAAGGCATCCAGTCCACCATCATTCTTAAAGCAGGGCTAATAAACCCTGAAGTGAGACCAGAACCATTTTTTGTCAAGCTCTGAATATCTCCTGGGATGGGAACACCCATCCTGCCCAGTGTTCAGCACCTACCAGGAAAAAACTGTTTTTCTTTATAGCTTGCTCCAATTTCTCTTTGCTGAAATTTGTAGCAGTGCCTCTTATCCTCCTGCTGTGCAGGGCCCAGCAGAGCTTGGCTCCCATCTTCACTACAGCCACCCATCAGGGAGCTGACAGCTGCAATTGATCGAGCACACCAGTTCCCTCATTGCCTGGACTTGCTCCAAGTTATCAGTATCTTTCCTATGCAGGACACAGGACTCCAGCTGCAGCCTCAACAGGGCTGAGAAGAGGAAAAAACCACATCCCCCAAAGCAGACCAGGGTGCAATTTGCTTGCTGGATGGCCCACTCAGTATGCCAGCCAGCAGGACCTTCACCACCCCTTCTGCACAGAAACTCTTGACTATCAGCCCCCAACTCACAATATTGGATGGGGCCACACCATCCTCATTATCCATGATCTGTGAGCTCTGGCTTGTTGAGGTGACCCTGCATGGCAGTACTGACCTTCTCTCCTCAACACTGTACCCTCAGACTCAGGCTGTTCTCATCCCAGCACGCTACATGGCACCAAGACTGGGACAAATGTCCAAAGCTTTGGATGGTGGAAATGAGACCCATCACACTTTTCCCATTGGCTTCATGTGTCCCTTCAACACACAGGAACTGTGGACCAGCCCCTCCTTCAAAGAAAAAGGACAGGGTAGTTTTTTGCACAGTAATGCTGCTTTTCTTGCTAGAAATGCTTGATAGTCTTTTCCTAAGTGGCATGTAAGTAAGGAGGGAAGTAAGGGAGCAGGGACATGTCCCAGGTGAACATTTTCAGACCCATTGCTTTTAAGTTCACAATACTTTCAACAGTCATTGTAAGTACCTTATTTTTTTAAATGAATTCTTACAGGTAAAAGATTACTACAAAATATTTGTTGTAAGTTTTAGAAATTTACTTCATACTCCCTGAGGATTTTTGCTACACACAGAATTAATATCATCCTTTTCAAAAACTCCTCCTCAGTAAAATGCGTATTAGTTTTCCATAGCTCTTCTTTCCTTGCAGGCACAGCATCCCTAAAGCAGAAATAGTTTTCTTCTGGCTGATTTCCTTCAGTATTGCACGGTTAGATTTATCTTTTCTCTTTTTTTTTATTTCTAGCAATTTGTTTCACTTTAGCAGTCCCTTCATAGTTTCAATATATTTTTACAATGAAATTTTAAAGAAAAATTATAGAAACCGTAGGCCTATAATATTTGAGAAAAGTGTTCTGGATCTCAATTTGGCTTTCTTTCTAAGGTGAAATAATACATAGGCAAAACTAATTTCTAAACATAATGAGTAGAGATATTTCCTCCTTACAAACTAGCTTAAAAATTCATGACATGCATTTCACTGTGTCAAAAGACAGAACACAAAGAAGTTACTTTCCTCATTTCTCCTTTCTTAAGATGAGATAACAAACCAGGCCCATAGTAAAAACAGCTGTGGACCTCCTACTCTCTTCTTTAGGTCAAGAGTTTAATTCCTTTTCACAGAGTGTAGTTAGAGAAGGATATCAGAATCTGGAAGTATGCTTTTGCTCTGAAATGCTGTCTCCAGTTTAGCTGATGGATGGCTTCAAAAACAGAGATGAAAAAATTATCATAAGCTCCAGATCTTGACCTGCAGGCATCATCCACTGAGCAGCTGATCTTTTAGGAAGAGTCATTTTGTCTTTGCCTTCAGCTTACCCTAAAGACAATGAGGCTTGTGGTTTTGGCTTACAGAACTCTTTTACTGTAGAAAGAGTGTAGTGACCCAGGGTTTTGCTTAGGATTCTCAAAAAGTCAAAGTCAACCTCGACACAGTTCTCTTCACAGCATCCACATACAAGTGTCATCCAATACAGTTCTTCTCCAAGGCACTAGAGAGAGATCTATCCAATACTTCAAAGGGAAAAAAAGTACAGCAAAATCCTTGTAAACACAATGGTGGAATTAAAATTGTTTATGTTTTACCGAGCCTTGCCAGGACATTGTCCCCTTGCTAAGTCCTTCTAAACCTTTGGGGGGAAAAAGCTCTTTCATTGTGGTTAAAATATCCCTCTATACACAGCTAGTAAGTAACACAAGGGTCAGATTCTGGGAAGGGATATAATAATAATAAAAATAATTACAGCAACAACAACTACCAGCTCTGCTAAACTTTTGACTGTGCTCCAGTTTATAGAATTCTAAACAAAGGAGCATCACCTTACAGCCAAGTAGCTTACCCTGGTTGCTGGTCTCCACTGATCACCCTTAGCACCCATGGCAATTCTAGACTAAACTAGTTCTAGATGAGTGCTCCTGTACATATAAAATGACAAAATTACCAAAATAACATTGCCTCTTTTGTATGATTTGGTGGGGGGGACCCCATCGTGTTTATTCAGCTTTATTTGACATTTTATTTTGTCAGCTCTTGGTTCCTCAAGATGGCATTCCTGAATATTCGGGGTTCCCTGCTTACTTACCAACTCACAGCTCATCTTCAGCCCTTGTATGGCTATTGCATGCAGCACTCAGAGCAGGTCTGCCCTACACATTTGTGAAGGGTAAACAGTCCCTAAATTTATACATAAATAGCTTCCCAAACTTCATGGCTGTTTTTTCTTGAAGAGAGTCACATTTTTCAGAGACCTTGCAGGCTCTTTGAAGAAAATTGTGAATCACAATCACATGCACAATGGCTACATTTCAGTTTTATGTTTCTTCCCTGTTTCATTTTTAATTTTGACTGCATTACTGCCATGCCAGGAAAACACGCCTTTGTCTTTTTCAGCCTGCATGACTGTGAGTGTGGGTGAGTGTGCATAGTTGGAGCGACAGCCCACATGCTTACAAGATAGATAGACTTGTTGGCTAATCATCCTGGCTGGGGAGAGAGAGAGCAGCAGCTGAGGTAACCATGCAGGAATGCAGAGTACCCAGAACTGATGCCATGCTGAGTTTCAGTCCCCCACATACACTCAGAAAAGTAAAATTGCATATTACAAACATTGTTAAGGTAGAAAAGTTAGGCCATAGGTCTTGGAAGAGCAGTATTCCCTTTTCTACAAAAAGATGTGATCAGCTTCTGCTGTAGAATCTGAAACCCACTTCCCTACTTCCTCATTCACACACTGTAGAAAAATCAGTAGGTGTCTTTGAAGGTGGGTTTTCTCTTGTTGCTGTGTTTTTTGAAGGGAGCTGCACACAATGCCTTCGTAAAGGAATCTAATATTTCAACATGAAGACCTAAGTACTGCCTCTAATTAAAAGTACATGCCAAAAGTAAACACAGAAACATTTTCCAGGAGAAGCAGAAGCTAAGCAAAGCTGAAGACAGTTAAACCATAAGGGAAATGTTTTCATCCTACCCAACAAAGAGGGAGGTATCTTGGCTACACCATGCCCACACCTTCCAGAAGGGTATCCAGCATAGGTACTGTGTGTTTCAGATCCTTCAGCAAAAGGAGCTCCACTGGCATGATGCCTATAAAGTCTCAAGGCCACAGTTCTCTTTATCATACAAACACCAGGGAAAGTCAAGGGTGTGATAAATCCCAAAGGACTCCAAAGGGTTAGTGTAGTCTCCCAAGGGAAACAGTCACAAAATGACAAATATAGTTCTCATCTCATCACATTGAATTGGACAGAGCTACCACCACAGCAGTTTGGTCCAATGTTTATACTTCCCTATTAAAGAAAAGGACAACATCCCTCCTTTCCACACAATCTCTGTGAATTACATAAAGGTGACAGTTTGCAAAACTGCTTTCAAAGCCCTCTATTTCTCTCTGACTTTCTACTTTGTAACAATATCCTACTATATAAATACATTCACAGACAGAGGCCTCATGGTTCCTTAAGCTTCTAAAAAATGTAATATTTCTCCAGTGTTATTGCATGTTCCTGATGCAATAACATCATATGCAGAGAAGAGGTTCTAATCCACACTGGGTTTTCTGGTTCTCTCGGGAGGATGCAAAATACAGCAGTTTCAAATGTCCAGACCTGTTCCAATGCCTGAAAAATAATGGCCAAGCAATTAAATGCTCCTAGAGAAAAGGCAAGAGTTTTTCTTTGGGCAGAGTTTGGGAGATTTGTGACAACAGACTGATACTCCACACAAAAGCACCAGCTCAGAATTAACTCTTGTGCAGTTTCATTCACATCTCTCTTTAAGCCACACAGCAATGACTAATATGACTAGCGCTCCTGTACAGGTGCCCAAACCAACATTGCTTCTGTTTTTTGATTTGGGTGGGAGGAAAAAACCCTTCAGGTTTGCTCAGCTCTATTTGACAGAATTTTGTCAGTTGTTTCTAAGCTTGGGATTCCTGATTGCTCACGGTTCCCTGCTAAGTTACAACACCAAGGGTTTATTGGTGTTGTATCTATACTGTCAAGCAAACACCTAAAGACAAAAGCATTTCTTGAAAACTAAAAGTGATAGCATTCTGCTGCAGGTAAAACCCAATTTTGGTTTCAGACAATAGCCATCTTCCTGCATCTTTGCTTAGGTCTACAGGCTGGGTTCATAATTCAGGAAACAAATTGCAGTTTTTGCCTTTAAAGTCTCCTCTGACCTCTGTGCCTACTGGAGAACCTAATGCCTGTCTGAATACATCCCCATATACTGAGATGGGTCAGTAGGCAAAGGAGGCTGAGAGCAGCTTGATCACCTTGCCAAAGTGACTTTTAGGTAGTGTAAAGCCTGCATCCCTGGGGTCTCTTCAGCTTGGATAAGGTAGTACAACCCTCTGGTTGGTGAAGTTAGATGACACTGAAAAATACCTTGACACACTGGGTCTCAAGAACTGAGATTTGTATTTTTGTTAAACTTCTAAGTTGCAAGAACACACCCACATCCTCATCTTGGATGCATCCTAGCATCTAGCTTTTCACAAAGAGCTGTCCCTGCCCAATCACACCAAAACCAACCCTTTTTCTGACTCACCCATAGAACTTCACTTCCCATATCTCTAAGAGATTTCTGGTTATAGATTTTTCCTTCCGTTTCTCCAAGTAAAGTTTAATTGTCTTCCTTCCTGTAGTTAAAGAGTGCCTGCATTAATCAGATACCACTTAACCTTATTACTCAACTTTGGCAATTATAAGGGGGTTATGGCTACTCTTTTTATTTCATAAGCGGCAATAGCAGGCATTAAATAATTATCAAAATACTAGTATCAAAAGCATATATTCAACAGCAATAATTTTTTCCTTAGTAGGGAGTATTTCCCTGCTTGAGTTCTAATCAGAATAAAAGGCCTTTCTTCCAGGCTAAATTCATAATGAAGGCTGCAATCCTTTTTTTGGAAAAGTCGTACTCATTGACATGATTACTGGACTCTTGCAATGATACCTCTGCCTTTAAGAGCAGAGAATATGCATCTTCCCCTTTCACTCTACTGAGGAAGAAAGGATCTATAGAAGCAAATTTCAGGGAGATGAGAAATCTCCTTGTCAGATATATTGATACATTCTATCAAGTAATTCTATTTTTCTGTATTTCTTGAACATTTTTACTATGATTTTGACCACAATCTTGCTATGTATCTATCTTCAGCACCTGAATTTTAGGCATCCAGCTTCTAAATAAGTTATGTTGAAAACGTATATTGTTTCTACTGTGCTAGACACAGAAATTCCCAGGGCTGCAAGTGTCTTAGGAACTTCACATTTGGGAAGTATTCCTATGGGTTTTTATTTTTCTGATACTCTTCTCTAGACATCTGATCTTTGTCAGCAACAAAAAAATAGAATTAGGCAGGATAGATCCTTGTTTTCAACCTTTACGGTATTTTGCTGAACTTTGTCCAGAAAACAAGCTATATTGCTCACTGATCAAAATGAATGTAAATGTTGGAAAAAGCATTTATGAATGATTGCGACATTATCTGTAAGAAGGAAAACACAGGTAACATCTAAATGGAACCAGGAAAGTCAGTAGTGACAAAGAGATATCACCTAATCCATCCTGCCAATGTCCAGTATACTCTATGAATTTTTTTAGGGATTTTTCTCGTTTACTTTTAAAACTCATTGTAATGCAGCATAGCAGAGTCCATCATTGGTATATCTCATCTAATTAGTAACTTAAAAAAAAAAAAGAACACAAAGAAGCGTTAAAATAAAAATACACCCCAAACAAACTGGAAGGACGATTTATCTTTCAGGAATATGTCACATCTCAAAATTAACATTAGCTTTTCTAACTATCATTATTTTTGTTTAAATTTTTTTTTAATAACTGTTTAGGCATCAATAACTGCATCAAAAAGGGGCACTAGAGAAGAAAAAAATTTATATTCTTTGATATTGCCTGTGCTTTCTAACTGTGTAAAGTCAATCTCTGCTACTTGGAAGCAGAAAGTCAGTAAGGAGTGTAAAAAAGGAGAAGGGTTGGTATTAAGGCACTTCTAGCAGGGGTGATTATTACAGGCAATTAGGCTACATAATTGCCCCAGGAGAGGAAATCATCTGCTGCTAAGAAACAAAGAAACTTTAGTTTCTAGTAACAGCCCTACCAGCTGATATGCTGCTGCTGTGAAAGGCTTTATATAAGCATGTTTGGTAACCTCAATTTTGGTTATATTCAGTTTTCATTTCAGTAAACCATATGACTGTGGTAGTTTAGAATGCTACTGCAGAAACTGAATCAGGTGGCTGCTTTCTTCTGGAAATTTTATCTACAGCTTGTGGAAGGAACTGCTGCTTCTGAAGTTTCCTACTAGTCTTCTGATATTCTTCATAGCTTCAGGGAGTAAAGGGGAACCTGTCCATGTGACACGTTTAGCAGACAAGCAATTGGCTCAGTGTAGATAAATCATCTGGGCAATGGGGAGCTCTGTGGGGCTGGGACACAGAGGAAGCCCATTCCCCTCCCACAGGGCAGAACAGTGGGTGCACTGTGTGGTTTGGCCACGTCTGGATCCCTGGGGCCAAAACACACCCATGAGGCCACTGCACCTTTGGCTTCTCAGAGGGTGACAGCAGTGACATATTTCCTATCCCATCCTGCTTTAACTTTGGCACCTGCCAAAACGGCTCTGCAAAAACCTCAAGAGGACAACCAAATCTTACAGGAAGGCCCCTAGAAAACCTGGAGCTACCTACTCCTACACAAGGAAGCTGCACGGATGTGTCTGGAGCTGTGGGCTCTGCAGAGGCAGCAATACAGGATGTGGGCCTAAGGAGGAGAAATGCAGGTTTGGGAGGTGGGGAACCAGTTCTTGCAAAATGTCCTTAACCAGCCAAGGCTTGCACAGTAACGTCAGCACTTCTGGGAGCAGAGCATGCTCCAGCATCTTCTCCATAAGGTCCTCCTGGATCTGGCCTGCATGGGTTTATTATCATAATTGCACTGCAATTTGCTTCCATGACATACCACAGTAAGTTATTAGTTATTCAGGTGAAGGTACAGAAAGGCCAGTCAAATATTTACCTCATAAACAAAGCATCAATGCAACAAAGCATTGAGATCCATGTGGATCTTGCGTGATGCAGCGTGATGCTGTTATAACATCCACAAGCTCCATGCCTGTTTTCTCCTAGATGCCTGCCTTAAAGGCAGATTGTGCACACTGCCACATTCTATTTTTGAAGGTGAATCATTCATAAATCCTTTCTCCAAAGATAATTTTCTGCAGTATGGAATAAGTTATGAGCACATGCAGCAGGCTTGGCACCAGACAGGACACTGAACTGTCTCATCTATCTGGACAACAGCTTTTATAGATCTTATAGGACTTGGTTATTTACAAGAGTTCTGGACCAGCTGGTCCAAATATTCATTGTGGAGCCTCATAAAGTATTCAGTATGCAATCCTGCAAGCATGGGATGTGTCTTTTTGCCACCAGATTCAATGACCATTTCCATACTTGACGCCTCCAACTCAGCCAATCTATCTACAGTTGTTCTTCCCTAAAAGGAGTTTTACTGCTTCTGCATTCAGGCTAGGTAGAGCACCACTAAGCTCCTCTAGCAAACCAGGTACAGAGCAACATGTATCTCTTATTTGTTAGGTATGAAATAATTAGGACACCAAAACTTTATTTTACCATTGCTTTGTAAAGCTCCATGCTGTGTTACTTGTACCTGCTTGGTAAGCCGCTCTTGCTCAACTCCTTCCTTTCTGTCTCGAATAAATTCAGTGCTACCTCATTGACTCCTGTGTGTCAGATGGCAAACCATGAGCCCTTGACACCAAGTGAACTGACAATTGTTGAAAACACAAGACAAATAGTTTTATTTGAAAATGCAATCTGGAAGGACATGCAGAGGAGGTACAAGAGTTTAGAAACCCTTTGCATAGTTTTCTGAGGGTTGCTATTGTTTTTCCACTAAATGACCTGCCCCATGGGAAGTGTGCAACACAGGCAGACTTTCACAGCACAGTTTAGAGTTCGTTGGTTTGCTGCTTCTATTGAAACAGGCAGGCTTGCTGAGAGAGGCAAACCAGGGAATTCTATTTCACAGCAGTGTGGTAAATTTTCTTCTGACAAAAGATGGAGCAGAGCACACAGAGACAAAATACAAACCTATTTATATAATGTCAGATTTGAATCATTCTGCATCTTCTTCCTATGTGTATATGAACTAATGCTTAGGGATGAGAAGTTATTTGCATACACCCTACAAGGATATGTGTACTATGTTTAGTTAAATGCAATGTTTCTCTTCTGGAAATATGTCTGAATTATTTTGCAAGTACAACTACCATGATTCAGCGCTAGTGTTATTTACCTATTGTTTTTTATTTAGCCAGCCAGCTCCTCCAGTGCCTCTCAGGGCTTAGCTCTAAATTCGGAATTATTTTACATATTATATATATATATCTTGAAGAGAAGTATTATAAAATTCAAGATGCACCTTAGCATGGGGATAAAAACACAACCTATTTCCCAATGAAACAACATTTTCACATGTGTTACAGGCCACAGAGAATGGCTATATGCCAGAAAGCTGATTTAGATGTTATAAAAGCAAAGAAGCAGCACTTTTTAAAAGTTATTTAAATCAAGAAACCAGATTCAGAAATGGAAAACATCTCTTTTCAGAAAGCCAAGCAATCTGCCTTTGCTGTAAATTAGACTTGATAGCCAGATGGTTGGAGAGACCTGGAACAATTTCTGCCATCACATTTAATAGGCAGAAAACATGCTTCTATAACCTGTGGCCATATAACACAATCAAAAGCACCTGCTTTTACACTTGTACAACACAGTCTGACTACGTGAGGCAGTGATCTATGCAAGGCTGAACCTGAGATCAGTGGGAGTGAGTGATTCCAATCCCAGACGAGGTAGGCTGTGTAAAGCCCTTCTGTCATTCCTCTGCGGGAGGTGTAGCTTCCACATAAGATGGTCATTTAGTACAAACCATGCAGTGCTTGTTATTGCTTTCTTCATCCTCTACTTCAATTTGTTTGAAGAACTACAGAACATTTGTTTTTATAACGCTACAGAAACAGAGTAGGATGCAAGACAGAGAGAATCTCTGCATTAGTGAAAAATGCAACTAATACTTTGGAAAAAAGGAAGTGCTTTACCATCCTTCCATTTTTTAACACATACAGTTTCATTCCTCATATATCATAAACATATCTTCAACAGCACAGAAGCACCTACTGACATGCATTTTTGTTGCATTAACTCCTATATTCAGAAAAATAGCCTAGAGTGAGCAGGTTGCTTTAATCATAGATAGACATAAAGCACAGAAATGTTATACAAGAGCAAAGACAAGACCAATTATGGCACTGGTGTAACATCCCATAGTCTCTCACTTAGCAGCTGCAATATCCTACCATGCAACAAGATGCATCACCTCACACTTATTAGATTTTAAAAATTGTTTGTGACATTGCTACAACTAAATTCAGGGATTCTGATCTTAATGTAAGGCTTTCTTTTGGGGTTTGGTCCTATTCATCCTTACGTCACCTGCAAGTATTTTGTACCATTGCACCTGTGTAGAAAATCCAGCTGCGTAATGAGTAGCGATTGAAGTGGATAGGCTCCACACGGGGGACAGCCCCTGCTTTGGCCAGCACAGGATTCACACCGTGGCTGTCTGTCCTCCGGGGTGGCTTAGCAGCGGGGCGGGAGCACCACGCATGGCTCATGAAGCCACCTGCTCCTCAGGCACAAAGGCATCAGGCCAGGCAAAGCTGTCCTGACGCTGCCAGTTGGGCAGAGCTGGCCTATTACAAAAACTACCTTTGGCAACGACTTCTAGAAATAGTCCCATTCATCGTTCTTGCCTCAGAAACAATTAAATTCAGCAAGCTGCTGCCAAAGCAGATTTTTAACCCTGTTAATTCAAGAGCATGCAATTGTTTGAAACAAATTGGTATGTGTATTACACTAAAATCACTTCTTTTGTGAAAAGTAGGCCAATGTACTTCTCTTTGACTGCCAAGACTTGTCTATTTACTCTTAATCAGCAAATAATTGTGCTGTATGTACCTCAAGTGTGGTCCCGTGAACTGAATGTGCAATGGCAGCTGGAAAGCATTAGATGGTCCCTTAGAGTATGTCTTCTGGCTTGGTTTCTTCCAAGAGAAATCCTGTTTGCATGGTCCAACTCTGTTCTGCTGTATGAACCAAAGCAGGCTAGCAGGAGAAGATCCAGAGGCTCATTCCAGCCACTCGAATGATCCAAGATAAAATATTTAAAGCAGCTGTGCCCTTACCATACACATTCTTAAGCAAAGGAGCAAAGCCTCAGTCTGGTAAGCAAGTTTGTGGCTACACAGCTAAATAAGTTGATTGACTGGAGAGTTTTGGCTCTGGGTTCACAGTTCAGCATCTTGGTATCTAAATGCATTTGGTACAAATCTTGTTTCTGAGATATAAATTTGAAACTTTTATGCATTTAAATAGAAATTACTAAGCACCAATACTCCATGCTGGCTTCAATAGGATTGGAAAGCTGGGTTGCTACAGCTTAGATACCCTCAAAAAGGGAATAGGAAACTCAAATTCCCCATTCTGAAAATTCTTTAATTCAAAGTCTAGTGGGACAGAAACTCCTTGTGATATTGAAATTAATATTACATGTTCTTTGTTAAACTTTGTCACTGCAATGAATTATGATACATGGTACTTCCTACCAGGGTTATAACAGATTTTGTCAAAATAATAATTCAAAAATGGTAGCTTTTTTTCTTGCCAGTTGTAGCATACAGACAACATAAAATCAGAAGCTAAATTTTATATTATTTTCTATAGCTATCTCTTCAATCCAGGGATAAAAAGGCAACCAACCAACCAAACCAAGCCAAAAAAACCCAAACCAAACAAACAAAAAAATAGTTGAACAAACTGATTTTGAATTAGCAGTGTGTGTTGATACTAAAATTGCAAAGTCATGATTTCAAAGTAAAGTCAGCTTTACGGAGAGGATTATACACACAGAAGGAAATAACTTTGTATTATTTTCAGGCATAAAGAGAAAATAAGCATAGCAAAATAATCATATGTCAGTGCAGTCGAAGACTGGAGATATTACAATCATTGTAACTGTGATGTATGGGATTTGATCATACATTTTTAAGATATCAATACATTCAAATCAATATTTCACATACATTCCAACAGTCAGAATGCTGTGTATAGCAACACTTATTGCAGAACGATGCAGAATAATACAAGTATTCACTCACTAAGTATGAAATAATTATACAAGAAGTATTAACACAGCTTTTTCAACATCCTAGTTGTGAGTAAGTGAGTAAATCATAGCTGCCATGATGAGATGGATAAGGAATAAGCAGGAATGAAAAACAGTTTTCATAAAAACCTCTAGAAAGAATGGCTCTGTAGAGTTTGTACAGCTCCATCCCTCTTCCAGCCTTGGATGTTACCACTGCTGCTTTGCAGTGAATAAAGTCTTGTGGATGCATAGTCATGAGACCAGCTGTCCACAATGTCTGCCCCTACAAGGAATACAATGGCCACACATCCTTCTCCACACATCTGTCTTGAACACACATGCGATGGCATTTGCTTCCACATGTAAGATATTGTCTGCATACTTGCCATGTTTTAACACGGGCATACACTGCTCTTTCCACCTGATGTCAGGGGATCTGAGAGCTGGCATAAATAGATTTGTTCAGATGAGCCAGGTCTCCCTTATGGGTCAGACAGCAGTGCCATGGCATGTTTCTGACTCTAGCAATTTTGCAAAAACTTTCTCCTTACAGAATATACATTAATTCAAACAGCCTCCACCTGTAAATGAAACTCCACCAGTCTGCAGAAATCTAAGCTCCTTCCCTGAGCATCCAGAGCTATAAACGCTGTTTATATCTAGCATGTGCACAGATTTTATGAAAACTTTGTTTTGGGCAGTAATTTGCCTTCCTCTTCATAATATTCCCTTTATAAATGTCCTTTTTGTGTTTTCTACTCCATAGAAAAGAGGAAGCATTGTTTACAACTGTGTGCCAGTATGCATACATGTATCCTGATAAGATGATAATGCAGTTAATACAGCATAAAATAAAACTGTCAGGCATCTGAAGAGATGACTATCTATAACCACAAAGAGAGAAAGGTAAAGTGATGCACAGAAGTGTAACAGGAAGAAAACACCATTAAGAGAAGGAAACCACACATGAAGGGAAATTCCTGTCAGTCATTACCATTAGGCAGTTAAACAGATACACAGAAAAAATGCAAAGTTGTTGCTCAAAAAGATTGAAATTAAACTTTATGCATCAACTTATTGAAAAAATGTACCTAGAAAAACAATCAGCACAACACCAAAGCTGGTGATGACAATATCGAAATACATAGTTTTTATGACCTAGTAGCACACAAGTGAAGAGTTTGATGGCGAGCAAAGCCAGAAGCACCACCACGCTGCAATTCCACTCCATGTCATGCACCTTATGCCATGTCCCTCAGCTGGTCATGTCCTGAAGAGTCACCTTTATTAATAACATCTAGTAATTTATGTCTCCTCCCAAGAGGCCCCATGGTGACGTGGCCACCATGGCACAGCATAAGGCAGCCTGTGCAGACTGTGCAACACAGCTGGGAGGGGGACACCTTGGCAGAGCGCCCAGTGATTCTGGAAACCCATAGTGCCTCTTTCCTGGGTACTTCTGTTTTCTGGGAAGGCAAAGTACTCCGGGCATATTGCTTACAGACACAAGAGACTAGTGTTCCAACCTCCAGATCTCCCAGGTACTTGACAAAACATCCTGGACATCTGGTGAGCCAACCATCTCCCGACCAGCTGTCCCCACTATAGTCAATAATACCCAAGTCTACTCTCTGTCTTTAACAATGTATAGCTGCTCTCTGCGCAGTTATAGATCTGAGCATGTAAAGATGCAGATACCAGCTGCAGAATTTTTGCTACATTGAGTAGTGCTGATCATTACAGATACTTGCAGCAGCACATAACTCGCACGTCAGAGCTGCCTTTGGTTACAGTGCTGTATTAATAACATTTCCAGGCTAACTCAGTTTTGTATAATTTGCATTACAATGTATTTGCACTGATGGAGAAGGAATTTCAGGAGAATTGCATAGGTCCCTAAAATAAGAAATGGTGTGCCTTTCATAGGGCACAGCTAACAGTTTCACAAAGCTGAAGGAGAAGGTTGTCCTCCCATCTCTCACACAAGGAACATCCATACAAAGGTATTTTGGTGTTCCCCACTAATTTGTTTACTGCATAGTATACTCCTTCCATAAAACCTGGAAAGTTAGGCTTCCCACCCAGGTGCCACTATGCCTACCGTCTCAGTCAACAGACCAGTTACACTTACTCTCTGCTATACATAATGATTTATGTAGTTGTATGCATGGTGAGAACCCCCTTTTGTCTTCTCAGGCTTGCTTAAACTACTCAAGGCTGCAAAGTACTGCTTACACTTCACATGAAAGTTGATTTCAGGACAGTCCACTTTAATCTGTTCTTGGCTCTGACTACTGATTAGGCCCCAAGCAAAGAGCAGAAATATGTTTGTTGGCTGTAAAATGAAGAAACCTGCATTTGCTAAGAGAAAAATATAAAAATGTCTAATGAAGCACCCACACTTGATATGTTCTCTGTACCAAGGCAACTGCCTCAAAGGCAGTTTCTGTTATCACAGCTGCCAGAGCTGTTTATTCTCTTGCTTCTCCATGTGACTTTTCTCAAACTCCTAGACAGACACCAGTTGCTGAGTGCAGGTTAAGCAGAAAAACAGGCTGTGCAGAAACTCCTGTATCTTAAGTGCAAAAACGAATACTTACAGAGGTCTGAGGCCCCCGTGGTGTTTACCTCAGTCTAAGCTCTGGTTATGCTGCCAGCCTACAGCCTCTCATGACACAGTAACAAAAGCCAAACACTGCTAGATACCTCCTGTACAAGGAAGCATATTCCAGGAATGCTGGAGCTGAATTTGAACTTCCCTTATCAGGAACAATGAAACTGAGAGCAAGCAGCTTCCTTGCTCAAGTGGAAATGACCACTTTTCAGCAAGTGCTACTGTCAATCACTGCAAGCCAGCCCAGAGGAAATGCAATTGTGATAACTGAGTGGTTTTAGTGCCTATAAAGGAAGTGAGTAGTTTAGCTTTCTTGCTCTGTGGAGAGGGGGTTATTACTGTGCCATTTTAATGTCAAGTCCTGGAGCACATGCATAGTTTGTGCACAAAAATGGGGTGATGTCTTCCCTTTTAACATAGGGCCAAATCAACCCACCCATATTAACTTTTCATGACAGGATCTCTAAAAAAGGCCACACCATTCTTAAACTGTTTTGGACTTAATTTGGTGTTGTCATGCAATTAGGTTTCACAAAATTGGCTTCTGGACTGACAGCTTCTATTGTTACAGCATATGGCAATCAGAGAGCAGCTTGTGGCAGATGTGATGTTTATTCACCATTTGCTAGTTTTAGATTTAATGATGTCATCTAATCAAAGCAAATGTTAGATGTGTTTGACATCTAAGAAGTTTTGCACAACCCCCCGACCATCATGTTTAAGCCACTTCTGTCGAGTGGAAACATGCCAGCTCTGAATGCATCTAAGTCATATTTAAGAATCAATGATGCAATTTACTGGAGGTCTGTATTCTAAAAATCCATGTTTCTAACATGCATTGTGTTCCTCCAGCAGACTACAAAGACCTCCTATTACAATAAGTGAGCTCATTAGCCATGCAACTCTTTAGTCTGGCAAGCTGTTGCGATAAGCAGCTGTTGCAAGAGGGTAAAAGGTTGAATTATCAACTTGGACAGCACAGCACTTCATTCAGCCAGCCCAGGAAAGTATTTGAGTAATAACTCCATTACTGTGGAGTAGATCTTTTGACTACAGCACACAAGCGAAACATCAGTGGTATTTCAGTGACATGCTTCCCCACACCCAGCAAGCAAGACACTCCCAGAAATTAATTGTCAAAAATTTATTATGAAAGCTTCAATAGCAGCAAATATTTCAATAAAAGTTATTGCAGTATTAAAACAGATCTGCAGAGTGACCCAAGAGGCCCGTTGAAGTCTGTCTGCTTTGGAATATCTGCATTTGTCTTAGTAACCAATCCCCAATACTCCATAAATATTGATACTTTCGCCTGTGTTTTGCAGACAGCACCAACAGTTCCTAGTTACAGTACTCTATCCAGTCCTTCTGGAAAGTTTTGGCCCACTTCCCTCAACTTTCCCTCTCCCTTCTGAAACAGCTCCACATAGCCAAACTTGCAATACTTCTTTCAGTTCCATGGTATGTCAGCCTCTCCACGGTTGCAGCCTAATGAAGCTCTCTGGTGAGATGAGCCATTTTCCTCTTTCTCCTCTGTAAGAGCCCACTGCATGCCAGTCTGAGCGACTTTAATCCAGTCTCTTGACCAGGCTAATCCATGGAATCAGCAGCTTGTTGCACATTTTGGTGAACGCACAGCACGTTGAGAATGCAACAAAGGTATCAGCCTCCCCAGTGCACCAGGCGATCATCACTCAGGCAGGGTGATAGTTGGCACCCAGTCATTGACATTTCGGCTCTCTTCACAAAACAAGTTCAGCTTCTCCAGAGCTGGGTCCTTCCAGCCTTCTTCATTCGGGTTCTGCAAAAAAGAAAAAAAGTTGCACACCGTGAGTGCTGCCCGCCAGCTGAGGTCATCATAATATTTACAGAAGCATTAGCTTAAGACTGGAGGCACTTCCAGAAAGTTTCTGTCCTGACACAGACAAGACAGGAAACAGAGATGCTGCCCTTGTAGACAGCGGAGGAAAGCCAGTTACGAGAAGTTCTGCCTCCTCCTCCTCCAACTACTCAGCTGACTTGCTGCGTGCCAAGCGCTCTCTCTGTGCCCAGAGCACTCGACCACCCGCAGCGGGAGCAGGGGCCGCCCCCGGCAGGCTCTGGCAGTGCGGGGCAGAGCCGTCAGCGCGGGGGAACAGCGCTCGCCGTCTGCGGGACACCCACCGTGATGAGGATGCAGTGGAGATCCCGCGGCTCCCCGGAGTCCTCGCTGGGCCCCACGATTGTCGCCAGCTTGGCCACGTCGTTCACACGCACGATATCGATGTCGTTCTCGCAGCAGAAGGCTTGGATCAGAGTGAAGTGGATCTGCAGGGCGATGTCCCCCTCGTCCTCCTGATCCGCGGCCAGCACGCAGAACGCGACATTGTCGGGGTCGCTGCAGGAGAGGAGCAGCCTGATGAGTCCCCCGGTCGGCGCCAGCCGCCCCGCAGCCCCGCCGGGCTGACTTACCCACCACCCCGGTCCCCGCCGCCCTACTTACACATTCATGAGCTTGGCCGACTCGTAGACGCCAGCGGTGAGACAGCCTCGGCGCTGCGCCGACACCAGCAGCTCGTGGAGGGCCGTGCCGGCGCCCTGCATCCTGCGGGGCGGGAGAGGACGCACGGTCAGAGCGGCGCCGCGGCGAACACCACCACCACTGCTGCCCCAAAGCCGCCCGCTATCCGCTCCCCATTGCCCACCCGCACGTACCAGTCGTTGCCCGCAGGCATGGGCTGCTGTCCGTGGATCTCCTCCAGAGTCATAGCAGTTACTCCACACAGCGAAGCTGCGGCGGGTCCCAAGCCCCTCACTGCGCGCACCCCACGAGCGCTCTGAGGCAGCAGCCTCCAGGCGCGCGCTACTTATAGCCCTGGCGNGCCAGCGGTGCCAGCGGTGCCAGCGGTGCACCTGCACGCGCGGGCGCTCCCTGTACACCTCTCGCCGGTAGGCGCTGGCAAGTAGTGGGGCGATTTGCGTCCTCGACTTGGAACGGAAAATCTCAACAGTGCAGGGGATATTTAAAAAACAAAAATAAAAAAGAAAAGAAAAAGTTTTATTCATATGGCTGCTGCAAATGTGAATGCCGCGAAGGGACAGCCCCTGTAACCAGCAGGGCTGAGGGCAGCCCTGTAGAGAAGGTCCTGGGGCAGTCACCTGGTGATGTTCAGCAGTGGCCCCGGCTGCAGCAAAGCCCCCCTGTGCCCTGGTCTGTATAAACGGGAGCATGGCCAGCCGGCCGAGGGAGGTGATAATCCCCCTGTGCTCAGCACACACGGGACAACAGCAATGTGGTTTGTCCGGTTTGGGCAGCCCCAGCCGGGGAAACTCATCGATAAACTGGAGCAAGTGCAGATGAGGGCACCGAGGTGTCCAAAGCTGCGGCGCTGTCCCGCTCTACGGGCTGAGGGACTAGGGCCAGGTCAGCCTGGGGAAGGCAAAGTTTGGATGGCAAACTGCAGATCCCAAAACCTGTGGAATGATCATGGAAAAGATAACACCAGGACCTCCACAGCAATGCCTAGTTGGGAGGCAGGAGACAATGAGCCAAAAGTGAATCAAGAGGCTCAGACTGGATGTAAAAAAATACCTTTCTCCCTGAGAGCAGTCAAGGAGAGGAGCAGGCTCTCTCCCTGTGCAGGGAGGCTGTGTAGATTTCATCCTTGCAGGATTGCAAGCCTCAATGCAGACCTGTTCTGAGGTCCCTGGTAATCTTTCTGCAGCCTGTACTGGCCTATGATCCCGAGGGGATGGGAGTAGGGCTGTGTGAGTGAACAGATTTTTTTTTTCAGTTGGACTTTATTAAAAGTAGCTGTAATTTGGACAGTGTATCCTTCATAATTAATTCAGGATGAAACGAGTGTGATTATTGAACACTCATATGAACCTGTTTGTCAGCAAACCAAGCAATAATAAAACACATTTTCCTGTTGTGAATGAGCACAGTCTAAATATTAAAAGGAAAATCACTTTTCACGACCCTTCAAGCGTCAGACACGCTTTGGTTTAAGCTCACAGTTAGCACTTGTCTCTATCGAGTCACCGCTTCAGAGCATCCCCCAGCAGTTTCACAGAGGTTGTGGAGAGCCACCTTTGGGTAGCCTGTGCTACTGCGACCTGTCCGGACGACTCCAGCGGGCTGCACAGACCTCTCTTAACTTGTCACCCTTGCTGTACTCAAGCCTGCAGCCGCATCGTCCCCTTTTGAATGTGTAGAAACCTGGGAATGTCCTTTCCAGTATTTCACTGGGAGTCCTGTAGGAAGCACGTTTTACCCGTGACTGGATATCCTTTACTCTGCTCAGTAGTTTCAGTCTCTGAGTTGCCAAAATGCTTCTCAGACTGAGCCACTTTAATGAGCTGCTGCGTTTCTACTTCCGGTTGTTTCTAGTTAGTGCCGTGGTGACACACAGGTGACAGCATTCGACCTGGCAGTAATCACTTGGTAAGTTTCCATTTTAAACAAGTGATAACATAGGCATGGTATCTGCCAGATACGTCCAGCCTCTCTAAGAATATTCCTCTGATGTCTACAGAGCTGTCAGTACTGGGGAGAAAACTCGTTGTTGTAAACATCAATTCTCAAGCCTAAAAGTTTTTTTTTATCTTACTAACATGCGAAGGCATTCTTGATTTGGAAACCAAAGCAGTGACTTGTCAGTCTGAATTTGCTTGAGAAGGGCAAAAATTCTTAGTTTGATTTCTTTAAAAGAGATATGAGAAGTTTCCAGAAAACTATCTCCTGGCCTGTATTCAGGCAAGTGCCATTGTCTCCACTTGCTGGAATTAGTATTGTGTATATAGCATGTACACTCTCAAAAGATAAAAACCCTTCATATATTTGCCTCTTTTTTTTATTTTTATTTTTTTTCCTAAGTATATAAATGGGAATGAAGGCAAAGGAATAGCTTGAATGGTAAGGTACATTGAATAGTATGTCTCTTATAAGTATTCAAGGGGCTGTTTCTGATGAAATAGGTGGAAATCCAGAACTGACTCACAGCTTTGAAGGATGCTTCCTGATGCTGATGATATCAGCAATGGCTTTGATGACTTTCTCATTACAGTAAAAGTGAGAGTTCCTTAAAGTGGATCTGAATTGACAAGCCAAAGTAACTCAGAGTGGAGAACAGTACAAATGTAATAGTAAAATATATATAATTGTTTAAATAATAAAGTGAAATATGGAACCATATTTACACATTAATCCTTTGACATGCAAGCTTCCGGTTTCAGCTTAATATTGCAGCACCCTGGACTTAGGGCTTCTTGCCATCAGACTTTTCAGTCCACCTCATTATTCCTGAGTCTCCTAGCACAGATGGTGCTGAAGGCCGTGAAGCATTCATTACTAGACACTTGATCCAGCTTATTTCAAACCACAGTATCAACACCAGGCCTGTGACGCACTAAAGGAGGTGTAGAAAGGAGAGCTGTGCAAGCCCAAGGTCCCGACGACCCTGGTTCGAAGGCATCAGCTCTGCAGATGTGATACCTTTGACGCCTAATAAGCAAACTGATATTCACTGAAGGTCGGTCCCCACTGCTTGCCTTCTTGGTCTTTTTCCTCCCATGTTTTTAATGCATTTAACCGGTGGACGCTGACCTTTGGGGGATCAACTCTCTAAATCATCCTGTAGGTCAAGGGGGAGATGGGGCACGGTGGTGAATATCCCATGGCAACAGCACTCAGAGGTGAGCGAGTGCGTTCTGCCGAAGTTGCTGACAGCCCTGGTATAAGGCCAGCGCCACCTCCCCGTGCTCCCCAGAGCACGGCGCGGCTCGATGCAGACCCTTCGCTGGAGGACCGGCCCGAGGAGCCGCTGCCGCGCTCGCAGCAAGGCCTGCGGTGACCTCTCGTGGGCACCTGGCGGATCGCCGCTGGCTGCCCTGCGCCCGCAGCCCCGAAGCGAGGCACCCGCGGGGTCCCTTCCTGTTCCCGCGTCCGGAACGCTTACAACGGAGACCCAGGAACAGAAAAATATCTATTTAAAGAAAAGATATTTTTAAAAGAAAAAAAAACAAACATAAACAACAGCCACCTAACCAAACAAAAATTAGACCTTGATGCATCCTACACGAAGAAATCCCCTTAAGTGTGTTAGCAGATCCATAGATGTGCTCGAGGTAGGAAGGCTCTACAGAAACCTGGACAAATTCGATCAGTGGGCCAAGTACAACTGCGTGAGGCTCAATAAGGCAAGGTGCTGCACTTTAGTCTCAGCAAACCTGTGCAGCACTACAGGCTGGAGGAGAATTGGCTTAAGATCAGCTTGGCAAAAAGGGTCTTGGGGTGCTCATTGAGAGCTAGCTCAGTGTGAGCCAGTGTGTGCCCAGGTGATCAAGGAGGGCAATGGCATCTTGGCCTGAACCAAGAATAGCGTGGCCAGCAGGACCAGAGAAGTGATCATCCTCCTGTACTTGCTGAGACTGCACCTCGAGTCCTCAGTTTTGGCCCCCAGGACATTGATGTGCTGGAGCTTGTGCAGTGAAAGTCAACAAGGCTCATGAAAGGACTAGAAAACATGTCTTATAAGGAATGGCTGAGGGAATTGGGTTTGTTTCATCATGAGGAGGCCCAGGGGAGATCTCATTGTTCTCTACAACTCCCTGAAAGAAGGCTGTAGTGAGGTGTGGCTTGGTCTCTTCTACTGTGCCTGCAGTGAGAGGACCAGAGGGAATGGCCTTTAGCTGAGGCAGGAGAATCAGATTAGATATTAGATTTTTTTTTAAAAATCACCATTAGGGTGGTCAGTCACTGGGATATATTGCCCAGGGAGGTGATGGAGTCACAGTCCCTGGGGGTCCTTAGGAGGCATCTGGATCTGGTCCTGGGTAAGGTGGTTTAGTGGTTTAGGAGTTATGGCAGTAGTGCTAGCTGTTGTACTGGATGATCTTAGAGGCACCTTCCAACCTTGATGATTATACGGTTCTAAGCCAGCCTCCTAATATAAAGTGAGAGATGGGGAAAGGGGAAATAGCATATTCAATCCCAACAAAGGCAAGGAACCTGGCAGAATTTAATGGATAAAAGTGCAAAAGGATTACACACCTGATAGCTGATAATAAATATAAATTTTGTCATTTTGCAGAGAAAATAAGAGCATGTCTCTGGCTGAAGTGCAGCAGCCACAGACTTACCTCTTGTCCTAAGTGACAGGGGAATCAAACCTTCCACATCAGAAAAAGCTTGCAAGCTCTGCTAACAGATACCCCAGCTATGGGACTCCCACACTGAGCTCACCTACCTAGTGCTCCCCTGGCTTGTGCTGCGCATCCAGACTTTCCAAGATAGATCAGTGCTTTCAGCTCAGATGGAGTACTCCCTCCTCAATGTCTTTCCAAATCCATTAGAGCTTCTCCCTTTCCCACTTCAGTCCTCCATCCAGTTCTCTTCCCTTGCAGACCAATTGTAATCACCCAGCAAGCTTCTTTGTGCAGCATCCCACAAAATAAAAAGCAAATCCAAAACCTTTCTACTGAACACAAGTTTTAGGAGGATCTACAGATCTTCTGGTCAAATTCAAGCTGGTTACAAGTTTCCAGCAGATCAACAGGTCAGCCACATAATCCTCATATAATTTCTTCCCAATGAACCTGACACAGATACTGCTGATCCCTACGCCTAGTAAACCAGGTAGCAGTCTCTACATAAACTTTATTCTGTGATACCTTTTACACAGAAGTGACACCAGCCAAGACCAAACATCCACAGTCTGTAGGTAACAGGGATATTTAACTTACTGACAAAGCAGTGAAGTAAGGCTTTTCATAGCTTCTTAAAAAAAACCAAAAACAAAACCAAAAAACCCCCCCCAACAAAACAAACCAACCAAACAAAAAAATCCTTGCATATCACAAGTCTTGGTTAATAAAAAACTGTGGTAATAGAAGCAGCAGTCTTCTCAATTAAGTGTTCTACCGTTTAATTAAAATTTTTGAGTATTCTCACAAATATAAGCGAAGTGCTATAGAATGGAGAGCACTTAATTGTTTGCATAGGCCTGATAATTTTGGCATGCTGTACAGAGGAGCACAGAGCCCTCATTTCTGTTATCTTTTCAGGCTTTGCACTAAAAAGGGCACTCCTTGCACTAATTTTGAGTGTTTGAGTTTTTGTACCTCAAAACACAGTACTATTTTCCCCAGAGGTTTGCTTTCATTGCAATACTTAAATGGAAATATTTAGCAACTTCAAGCATTTTTCCTCTATATAAATGATCTATTTTGTATTTAGATTCCTATACAGCATTCATCTAGTCATGTGACCCCTCAATAGTCACATATAGAACCATAGAATCATTTAGGTTGGAGAAGACCATTAAGATCATCAAGTTGAACCATTTACCCAGCACAGTCATGTTCATCACTAAACCATGTTCCTAAGTTCCACATCCACACATCTTTTAAATACTTCCAGGGATGGTGACTTGACCACTTCTTTGGGCAGACTAATCCAGTGCTTGACAACCCTTCTGGTGAGAAAATTTCTTTTAATATCCAACCTAAACCTCCTCTGGCACAACTTGAGGCTGCTTCTTCTTGTCCTTTCACTTCTTACCTGGTAGAAGAAACAGACCCCTACCTGGCTACATCCTCCTTTCAGGCAGTTGCACAGTGAAAAGGTCTCCCCTGAGCCTCCTTTTCTCCAGGCTGAACACCCCCAGCTCCCTCATCTGCTCCTCACAGGACTTGTCCTCCAGACCTTTCACCAGCTCCATTGCCCTTCCCTGGACACACTCCAGCACCTCAACGTCATTTTTGCAGTAGCACTGCATATCTGGATTTCATATTTTAAACAAGACCATCTCTACTAGGAGTGACTAATGGAGTTACAGACAGGAGATGTTTTTCTTTTCATGCTTGTCTCCACTGTTACACTCCTGAGAGACCCACTCTAGTGTGCATTAGAAAGAAAAACAGAAAGGCAAACACTCAGACTACGGTGAGCTGCAAGTATCTGGGACAGCTTCCTTCCCAGCCCTGTACTAAAATCTGCCAAATTCACATCCTGCTGGAGCTGACAAGAGCAGTACAAAGCAGTAAAGCAGATTGTGAGGGATAACATGTCAGGCAACCTTCTGCAACATCCCAGCTCAGGAGTCTCTCAGAAACACTGTGAGGCATGATGATCTTTTTTTTTCTTCTCTTTTTGTTCTTCATTAAGAACTGCTGAAAGCTAGGTTTTCTTGGCAATGCTTTCTTTCTATCAGCTCAGAATTCTACCAGGGTAGATTTTTCAGGATTCTCTCCTGGGATTTCTGTGTGTCTTGTAAGTCCAGTAACTGAAACCTTATTGTGCATTCACAGCAGCTCTGGCTGGCTGCTGTGTGACTGGTAATCCTAGACATATTCACAGCCCATATGCACTATGGCTGTGAAACACCCAGCTCAGTAAATCCAATGTTTTCTGGCCAAATTGGACAGATTGTGCACGCATGTTCAATTGAAGCCTGTGTGCCAGGAAGTCTGCAGTGTCAGATTTACTATTCTTGAGCACACACCTTGCCTAGAAATCTTACTTAATGGGAGAGCTTCAGATAGAAGGTTAGAAAATTACATAAGTGACACAAAAAATTGTATTTGTTAATAATTCAAGGCAGAAGAAAGTGAGGCAAATCAAAAGTCCCAGATTCTGTCTCTCTGTTCACTCAGCACTGTCTTCCAGATGCTGCCAATTCACAATCTTCCAGATGCTGCCAATAATGATCTCAAGTATGGTTCAGTTGCTAATTAAAATGGGAGTTTATCATAATGTAGCTGTTTCTCATCCCTTACCTTACTTACTTACCATTACTTACCTTAGTTCCTTAATTATTTTTCTGCCATATCTGCCTGCATACGGGCCCCTCTCCTCCAGCAGAATAAAACTGCTGAAAAACAGCCTTGTTTTGCTATCTCTCCAGTCTAACCAGATGACATTAAAGAGATATTTGAATGATGATGTTGGTTTTCCCAGTGAATAGCTCCATACAATGCCAAAGTGAATTTTTAAATAGCTGAACATAACTCAATCAGCAATTTTTTGTTGTGAATTGGTATTTTGTAGAGATGCCCAGAAAAGTTAAAAATCAAAGTACTTAAGAAGATCACTGAAGAGCTGTCTGTTGTCTGTTTGTTAAAAGGAAAAAAGGGGTAATTCTGCAGTATGAAGAAATGTAATTCATTAAGAAGGCAGATCATAGAACCATAGAATGGTTTGGTTTGGAAGGGCCCTTTGAGACCTTCTACTTCCATCTCCCTGCAGGGACATCTTCCATTAGTTTGTTGAAAAATCCATCCAACCTGGCCTTGAATTGGGCAAACTGTTCCAGTGCTTCACCACACTCACAGTAAATAATTTCTTAGATATATGGATATCTAACCTAAATTTCCCCTCTTTGAGTCTGAACCCATTACTCTCTGTCCTACCAGTACAGCTCCTGACAAAGGATCCCTTCTCCAGTATTCCCCTTCATATGCTGGGAGGTTCCTATGGGATCTCCATACAACTTTCTCTTCTCCATGATGAACAGCCCCAACTTTGTCATCCTGTCTCCATAGGGGAGGTGCTCTCGTCCTCTGATGATCTTGGTGACCCTCCCTTGGACTCACTCCCACAGGTCCATGTCCTTCCTGTGCTGGGACCCCAGAGCTGGATGCAGGGTTCCAGGTGGGTCTCACCAGAGCAGGGCAGAGGGGCAGAATCCCCTCCCTCTCCTGCTGCCCACGCTGCTTTGGATGCAGCCCAGGACACGTTTGGCTCTCTGGGCTGGCAGTGCCCATGGCTGGCTCATGTCCAGCCTCTCACCCACCAGCACTCCCAGGGCCTTTTCCCCAGGGTGCTCTCAATCACTTCTCTGCCCAACCATTCAGGTGGCTTTGTCTGGAGAAAAGGAGGCTCATGGGAGATGTTGTTGCTCTCTACACCTGCCTGAAAGATGGCAGCAAGGTGGGGATCAGCCTCTTTATGAAGCAACCAGGAGAAGAAATGGTCTCCAGATGCATCAGGGAAAGTTCAGGCTGGACATCAGGAGAAATTTCTTCACAGAATATTCTGAATTGGAAGGGACCCTCAAGGATCATCAATTCCAATTCCTAAGTGAATGGCCCAGACTGGAATTGAACCTACAATCTTGGTGTTATTAGTGCCATGCTCTAACCAACTGAGCTAAACTCAGGGTAGAAAGAGTTGTTAAACATTGAAATTGGCTGCTCAGGGAGATGGTGCTATCACCATGAAGCTGTTCAAGAAATTACCAGATGTAGCACATTGTGCTGTGGTGTAGTTGAGAGGGTGGTGATCAGCCAAAGGTTAGATTCGATGGGCTTGGACGTCTTTTCCAGCCTAATTGATTCTGTGTGATTCTGTGATTCCGTGACTTGCAGATGTGCTGCCCTGTGTCAAGAGCCTCTCATATCTCAGCAGAGATGCGCCTATCTGTGTGAAATACTCTGATCCTTTGTTAATTCTCTGATGTCTTGTGTTGTACATGTAACAGATTAGGCAACCAGAGAATGAAAATTCAGACGGTCAGCCTAGACCCTTAAATGTGTAATTCTGAATTTTTCCATACACTTCTTCTTGCCTTTAAAAAGAAAATCCATGAAACTGGCTTATGTCTAAACAGGTAAGAAATGAGATCTGATGGGGATGAGGTTACTTTCCTTTCACCCTTTTCTTTAAAACAGATGAAAGGTAAGAACATCAAAAGTATTGACCTCAGTTATTTGCTGAGACATCTTTTCACTGCCAGTTTTTCTTTCTCACAAGCAACATCAAATCAAAACATTTGTATCCAAAAATCCTTGTGACAATAAAAATGGAAAAAGCTTAAAATTAGCAAATGGATAAATTTTATCTTTCCTTTTCACCCACAAAGATGAGCAGAGGTATTTTCCTTAGATATAAAGAAGCACATTAATTAAACTACTATGTAATGGTATCTAAAAGTTCAGACTTCCTCTTCAAGATCTTGTTAATCAAATGCTCCAAACATCAGAGTGAGAAGTGAGCCATGAATGACCCCATAAAGTGAAATCCAGTTGCACTCTTTGATGGATAAGGTTACAAAAAGCAAGTGGTGGCAGCTGATGAATGTGCAGAAATATAACATAACATTCAGATGCAGTTTAACACTGTATAGGACAAAAGGCCAGTGGAGAGCTATTGAGTACAAACTAACTGCAGGGCTATTATTCCTTGCTCTCACATTTAACTAGTTAATTGCCATCTTGAAATTCACTGAAATAGCTTTAACTAATCTAAATAAATTATGTGTATGCCACTTGACTGAGGTTTTTGTGGTTGCTCTGTTGCTTTTTACTTTCTCATATTGCTATGTTTAATTCCTTGACATTTTCCCATATAGCCCAATACCTCAGTTACTGAGTATGGGATTTTAGTTCAAACCTAACCCACAGGCTTCCTCCTAGACCTTAGGTGTTTATCTGGTGTGGGGAAAGCATGGCAGGCAGAGGCACAGATGGTGTACATAAGAGGTGGGGTGGCAGGTAGCCTACTCTTGAGGTATGTGCTGTGATCAGTTACTATCTGGGGCATGAGCATGACACTGTTTCCAAGAAAGTGTGAACATCTAAAACTTCTCTGATTCCAGTCAGTTTGTATATGGCCCTGGACATCAGGTAGATGTTCTTACTGCCGATTAAAATTTCAGTATCCACACCAACAGCATAAGATCTGCCAGCTGTGACTCATGCCTAGCCCCTGACATCTGATGTTTTTTGTCATCAACAAGCCTTAAGTGAAAGATGTAGAGGTAGCCTCCATATGGAACCAGAATGCAACTTTCCCAGTCCCAGCTACCTCCCACAAGCAGTAGAAGCAGAGTGTCTGAGCAGGACTCTCCCAAGTGCAACACATATTGGGGTTTGGTGAGGAGTGGAGCTCCTACTTGTAATGCCTGAAGAGAGAGGGTGTCAAGCATGGCCTGTGGCAGTAGCAAGTTGTTTCAACCAAAGATATCCCCAGGGAGAGCTTCTGACAGCCCTGGGAATGGAAACTGGGATGTAGGACAGCACTGAGAACCTGAGAAAGGTTTTTTCCTGTCCAGCAGAATAAAAACAGGCAGAAGCAACAGCTCTGCCCCTGGTTCTGGGTTTGCCCAGGCATACAAGCTGCATTGGGTGCTCAGTCCTGTTTTAAAGATGCAGACTGCGCTTTCTGGACTTTCAGGGACTCCCTCATAGGAGGGAGATTTGGCTGAGCTATAGAAAAGCAGCACTGAAATTCTGAGATTGCTCTAGGCACTCATACTGGCAAGAATTCGTTTTGGGATAAGTGCCTTGTGGAAGCTGAGGTACACATATAAACATGCTGGAGGAATAAGATCTTTGCCCTTCAACTTTGCACCTACCAAGCCCTACCCTTTGGACTTTTTCTGTAGTTGTGTGCCCAAAGCCATACACAACATCTTTTGACTAGAAAGGCTTCCTCAAAGTCACAGACAAACTTATTGAATAGTGACTCTTCTCCTTACAGCTCTTCATTTGATAATTCATTTTAGGTCATAGTGTTTCATATCCCAGTATGGTGCTCTGTCTCTGTAATTTGACTATTATAGATAAGAGGGACCATTAGCAAACTCCTTTGACTTCTGCCTCCAAACATTCTGAGAAAAAGATAAGGATGCCAAAATGGGCTTTCATGACTTACCTTGCATAGTGACTTCATCCTCCATATTTAGGAGTGAGAAATCTGTCAAATTACCAGCAGATACACACTAAGGTATCTTCTTGTTTAGTTTTCTTCAGTAATCTGCTGAATAGATGAGTGTTTAAAAGAAGAAAAAAAGATCTATCTTTTACTGCAGGAAACACTAGAAAACAAAAAATACATGTTATGTTTTTGGGTGGCATTCTCATACTAGTCACTTAAAGCAAAATAGTTTAAATAGCTGGTTAAATATTTATTATAGTATGCAAGAGTTTAAAATGTTGGTACTAATACAGAATACTCTCTATTCTGAAAAGGACTTGTGTGAAACAGACCTCTAGTGGTTAAAATGGATATGTCTTCAAACCCTCAGTACCCCACGAAGTGCCTCCCACCTTCCTGGGCAAATCCCCCATTCGGAATCCTGAATGTATATTTCAAAATCTAAAAGTGACATCACTTTTTTGAAATGCAGCTTCCCTTAGCTCAAGTTTGTGTGGATAAAATAGGAGGAAGATGCGAACCTCACTTCTCAGTTATTCACATTACTCTGTTTCCATTCAGTGTTTAAGATACACACGTTGGGAGAAATGGCCCTCTCCCAGCTGATTAAGAAAGTCTGTCAATGACATTTATATAACAATAATAAGACTGTATTGGTTACAGAGATCTTTTGCATTGTACAGCACTGTGCAATGAGTAGTTGTCATTCAGGACACAGAGGCAACTATGAAACAATAAGACAATTATTGAAGAAAAGTCCAGAAATCCTATCTTTATCTTGGTGTTTGCTAGAAAGGATTAAAGAGTGGTGGCCAAGTATATATATATAGTGGTTTGAAATGGGGAATGTGCTGTAAGAATTTAGTCATCTCTGCTTTCCAGAAGAGGAAAACTTGTTTAGTAATCTGGACATCAGCATATCTAACCCTGTTTAAAATGATATGTAACTCTGGACAAAATGGTAAATCTCTGTGCCTGGCCTGTGCAAAACAGGATGAGCAAACTGGTGAAACCCTGCATGTTTTCTGTAATTTTAAATCTCCCAGTTCTGGAATTCATGCTAGTAGAGAGAAGCTTTTTTGTATTTTGAATTAAGGCTTTTTGACCCTCACAGCTTGGAAGCAAATGAAATATATAGACTGACAGTAAAATTTAAAAGTCAATCAATCAATCAATCATCATCATCATCTTTAAACCAGACTTCTTTGGGGGAGGGGATGGGCCTTGGTATTTGGTAAAACAGAGCAGATAACTGGTAGTTTTCAGCTTTGTGGAGGAAGGGTGACAAATATCATCACTGACTGACTGGGCAAGACCACCCTGAAAAAAACCTGCTCTAACCCTAAACTGCCAGGCAACTCATCAGAAATCTGAGGATGACTCTAACCAAAGACAGGCTCTTGATTTTTCATCAGCGGATGCCGCGACCAGGCAGAGTGCCGCCGCAGGCTCTCCGGGCCGCGGGGTCGCACTGGCTGTCACGGTAGCGTTTTCCTTCGGTTCGTGTGCCCGTGGCTCCGGGTCGGCGCGCACACCTTCATTTTTACCAGGGCTGTTCTCCTCGCACTCGTGGTGGGGGAGAGACGAAGAGGAGGCAGTGCTGCTCCAGCAAGGCAGCTCTGCTTGAACAAGGAACTTCGCAGCAGAGATTTCACCAGCTTTGCTCACAAGGTGTCACCCACGGGTTACACTTGTGCAGATTTGCTGAACGCAGCTTCCCAAGTGACTTGCAAAGCGGTGGAAAGGCTTCCTTCTTACAGCCACGGATGGGCAGGTCATCCATGCCCCACAGTGAAACCAGTCTGAACATGTGCTTACTGGTCACTGCTATAGTAAGCACACCTAAAAAGTTTCCACTGACATCACTTTTCGGAATTAATTACACAGCTTTCTCTTTTATTAATTTCTTGTCTGCATAAAAAGTGGTAAAAATACAACAGATTTTGCATACCTGAGCTCAAACAATGCTTCGCAGAACCAGCAGGGAAAAAGGAAACATGTTCCCCATTTCACCTATAAAGCCCCTGACTTTCAGAGAGCAAAGCCTGGGCTGAGAATTCCTCTGAAATACAGAAAGTATTACCATTGAAAGCTGAAAGTAGCCAGGACTTTGGAAACATGAAAGTGGCCATGCCTGGAAATCAAAGAACGAACTACGGCAATGGAAGCAAATCAGCTGCTATCCAACAATGTCAGTCTGACTGACACAGTATCCTACTGTCACGGTTTAGAATCAAATATAGTTAGTATTCTAATACCTGAAGCCTTCCATATGTTGCAAAGGGGTGTATTAAGGTGATTGCTACTTTTCAGAATACTATTCCTTCAACCATTTCTGTGCCTGGGTTAGGTTATACAAAAAAGTTACTTGAAAGCGCTGTTGCAACAGGGCTGTTTGCAAATGCATCAGCCTGCGCTACATCACACAGATTTGGGGTGTCTTTAGCACTGTCCTGACAATTTTCTGACACATCTGTAACAGACAGAAAGAGGTTAATAGCATCCCATCTGCAGTCAGACAGTCTCAGATCCCTGCAATTAGATGTTATCATTGTATTTGTGCTTGTAAAATGTCTGATGGATCCTATGATTTCACTAATTTGCAAACCCACAAGTCTGGTTAAAATTATACTGGAGGAAAAGCTGAATAAATATTTGCAATTTTACGCAACAGTTAGATGACTATGATAATAATAATAAGAGTAATAATTAATAAAGCTGGGGTTTAGAAGAAGGTTTTACACAATGTTCTTTTCCCCAGCATCTAATTCCAGGAAAGGAACATCTGAAACACTTGAAGTGAAGGCAGAAAAAACAAGTTTCACACTTGTGCACCCTCCCCCCTGCAAGACACACACTCCCTTGGGTCGCCCACTCTTCCTTCCGCCTCTGCTCGCACCAATTCTCCTGGCACGCACAGAGGCATCAGCCCTTTCCAGGGGTCATTACACTCTCGCTGGAGTCTCTCCACTCCCAAGAGAAACCCTCTAAAATACCCTTCCCCCTAATTTCCGTGGTAAACTCATCAGCTGCATGTCCCTACTCCTGCCGGCACAGCTGGCTGACACACTGTAAATGCACCATTTGCGAAGCACAGACCTTGCATCAGCATTCAGGAAATTGAGAATGAAGTTTGTGGCTTGACCAAAAGAAAAAAAGGGGGAAGGGGGGGGCGAGGGTGGAAATCACACTTGAAGTGAATCATGTCAAGACTTCTGCTTTCTCATTCAGGGCTCTCAACCAGCAAAACAGAAGCAAGGTATTTTAGGCTCTCTTTTTGCAAACTTGAGGCCACCCTTTGATGGCACGACAGAACATGACAGAACATGGCCTGGGTCCTGTCATGTATTTTTATGTACAGTATTCCCCAGAGCCCACACACAGCCCTGCTGGCTGCATCCTGGTCCTATGGAAGATCTCTGGCATATGACATATGACCAAAACATAGTACCATTAATGCACTAACATGCTTCAAAATGTCACACCATTGTTTCACAAAGAAACCTTCAGAAAGCTTTGAGAAATCTGCATTGATTCTTCAGATCAAGTTTATTTCCACACCAAAAGCTGTACTGCTTTTACATCCCATTTCCAGTGCAAAAGGAAGAAACTCTCACAATTACTTGGGTGCTTTTCAAGAATATTTGTGACCTCAAAATGCCCATTGTATTGCCAAGCTGAAGGCTTGCAAGGAGTAATCTGAATTCATTCCTTTTGCCACAGTCCCAGTCAATGCTGGCCACAAGAAAGATGTTGGGGGAGGAAGACCAGAGCTGGCCGTGCCCTGCTCTATGTCCCTGAGACACCTGGGCCCCACAGGCTCTGCTCTGCAAGTACTGCAGGGTCCACTGCTGGCAAACAAAGAGCAAGAGCCAGCTCCTCGGTCACCCATCTAACACGAGGTCTGCTGCTGGATTGCACAAAATGGACACTGCATGCACACAGACTGACTGTGTCTAGGGGCAGAGGCAGCGGGAGCATTAGATGGGAATGTATGAGATGTTGAGTTTATTTTAGGCAACCCAAGCCTGAAGTCAAGTCCCTTGTGTTACTTAACAAGGCACACTGCTCACAGTCTCTCAGACGTACCAGCCTTCATAGAACATTAGAACTCATCTTCTTGTAACAAATTCAGATAATTTTGTTAAACTAGAATTGCAGACAGCCCAAGGACATACACTAAATAATTTGCAAGAGTCTGACTTAACTGTTTTGTAGCTGTTTGTACCAGTTCAAAGAAAGAAAGATAGCTTATGAGGAGGACATGCAACCAAACCAAACCAAACCAAACCAAACTCAGCACTATCCCTTGATCTTTTTAAGCAATGGCAAAAGGCAAATAAAAAGTAAGCCACTAGCAGCCTCAATTGTACTTGGTCCAAGGCATAACAGGAAGGGGGCTGTTCAGCTTTGATTTTTAATTTGCAAAAAGCCTTGAATCTACAGCAGGAATAGCATCATGGGAATAAACAAGTTACTGTCTTAACCCAATTTTAAAGAGTTTTTGCTGGTTCATGCCATCTATAGTGTAGTATTTAACACATAGTAGCAGCTATCTATTTCCAAAAATGCATGACACACATTTTCATATGGAGCAGTGGGAAGCAGAACTCAACTGCACTAGTTTTCTGCCTTATAAGTGAGATCAGACAGACTTGTACATTTAAGTATACTGCCTTCTGAGGAACATATTTGATATCCCAAGCAGAGCATGGCAGAGGGAGCCTACATGCAGTTAGGCAAATCATAGAGCTCTCCTGCACTTTTAAGAACCACAGCACTTCATAATGATCAGCCCTCCTGGTGGCCTATATTCTTTATTTCAAGATCTGCCAGTTGGCCGCTTTTTCAGTGGCAGATAAACAACCTAGCTCAACATATTTAGATAACCAGTTCATACCACTGCTTAGTGTTACACCAAGCAGTGAAGTCAGTCCCACACTTGATTTGTGACAATTTCAGGGTTTTCTTTCAGAGAAACACTGTGTTGAAGGGTGCCATGTGTACAGCAGATTTTTTCAGGTTCAGCTGCAAATGGACCACAGCTTCCCATGTATGGTTGCCTTTGTACTCCATAGTTCCCCAGGTCTTAATTCCTTCAGTAGGGGGATGCAGTCATTTTGTATAGTACTATTGGTTTATAATCAACCTGTAATGGAGGGTAGGACCCTTCACTTTGTCGATTGCATCCTGTACCAGCCACTCCATTCCCTCCTGTGATGGATGTCAGGTTCAGGAGCATTTACTGCCCCACTCATTCAATTTACTCTTTTAAAAGATTGGCTTTTTTCCAACCCTTTTCAATGTCTTCACTGTTCCATATTTTATTTCTCATTGTGTCGACACTAATGGTTCAGAAAGCTCTTTGGCCAATTCCTGGAAGTTATCCAATCCTGCAGACATTTAAATGTTTAAGCTTAATATCTGCCATTTAATATCCTCCCTAGTCACTCACTAATGGAATAGAAGGTAATCATCACCGTATCCTCATACCTTTCACACATCCATCAAAGAAAAAATGTCTCTTCCACAGAGAAGCCATTTCAAATCCCTTGCCTCTGCTGGTGGCCCTCCCCATCACAGCCAGGTGCCTGAGGCAGCATAAAGGCAGGGCTGGGGCCATGCCAAACTGACACCTTGAAGTACTGTAGGAAAGGAGGGCTTAATCTCCAAACTTACTTATTTCATGGTTTTTTGTACTATTTCCTGCATCCCCTATCTTGCTCCAGGCCTTCTTTGTTATCCAAGGAGAGATGCATGCATCCATCTCTGCAGCTGCACAGAAAGAAGCCCTGCCTCTGCTGTCAACACCAGGAAGAAAACCAATGCCCTCACAGGCTTTCACCTTTGGCTGGTGTTTGCCCAATTTCCTTGCACTCTCCTCCAATAGTCCACTTATGAATCCAGGAAGCATTGCACTAAGCACTGTATTAGGAGGGTCATATGGACCCTGCCCCAGAGGAGAGTGGGATTCCAGCTAGGTCTAACTGAGCAGCATCCTTGACGTGGTCCTGCACAGACAAGGGAAGCAGTCCCAAGGAACTCATCTAATCTCACCTTGCTGCAGGTACCTCAGACCTGAGAACTGCAAAGTACACCAGGACACTGCCAGAAAGGGGAAGGTCAGATTCACATGGCACACAGGTAGGTGGTCTGTATAAACAGTCTGTATTCAATACTTCTTCTTTCTTGCATGTCTGAGGTCTCTGCTTCTCCTAAATGACCAATGCCCCAAACCAACATTTTTTATAAAAATTGAACTTGGATTAGACACTACATTAAACTAACTATGGCCTCAAATACATCCTGGCTTCTGTCAACAAGACGTAGACATATTTTGAAAAAACGTGTCATAAATAAGGAGATTCTGCTTGAAACTAATTCCCTAAAGCTACAAATATTCTGGTTCTGCAAAGCTATGAAGAAATATGATTGCTTTCAGACAATAAGATACAATTATCTCTAACTTTGGATACTGTTTTTTATCACTGTATCGAAAAGGCCTTTTACAAAGGAGACAAATATTATTATTATTGTTGTTGTTGTTATTATTATTAATAATAATAATAATAAAATATTATTATCATCATTATTCCTATTTTACAAAGGGGTGAACTACACTACAGAAAGGCCAAGAGGCTATTGGTCACTCATTTGGCCTCTGGTGGAAGTAGATAGTAATTTGATTTCCAGGCAGATCTTGTGGACAGTAACCTGCCTACAGAAGTAGGTTATTTACAGAACCTTGTACCTGTGTGATAGGTCACAATAACAAGAACAGGTTGCCAACAGACAGTGGAAATCACTCCTTTATTTTTAAATGCACTCTATTTCTGTCCTTCTCCCTCTGCAGAGGTCTATGATACCTGTGTTTCTGAGCACAGACAGTCCAGCAAAGAGGATTCAAGCAGCCATCAAAGAACCCCACAGAGATCTATGGATTTTCCAATAGTGCCTGACTATCCATTTAATTCAGCTTCCTTGTGAAAGAAAGATAAGCTTTTACTTTTAGTTACACTAACTTCAGGCCTGCTGACACACATTTTCAATGCTGTAGCAGGCTGGTTCTGTTAAGAGAACATCAGAAGATTTCTAACACGCAGTATGAGGCACTGATGGTGGTAAAATGCCTTCATTTCCACAGAGCAGCTTGAAGATTGCACATTGTCCTTAGGGGACAAGAGCTGGCTAGGAAAGGGTGCTTGTTGCTGACACTTCTGATGGTGGGATGTCCGGCAGCGCCGTGCTATGCTTCTTCTCACAAAGCAGATGCAGTTCTCTGGCTCTGCAATCCCTAAGAATGGTAGTACTGAACATACCTAACCCTCCAGGTGTGAAACTGTTAGTGAGTTGAGCAGAAACTGGCCTCCTTGTTCCAAGAACATGGATTAAAGAAACCTTTAATTCTACACAGAGGCCAGACTTTGCTAGAAAACACCTGAAATTAGGTAATGAAAAACAAAAGTTTCCTCTAAACACCAGCAGGATACAGACCTACAAACACATTAGGTGATGAATTGGTGTTGCTTTGAGGGCAAATTCTCCATTTGATGTAAAGTGAAAATTATGTTCTTGGTTCAAATTATGTTCATAAGTTCATGCTTCAGTGATGTCACTATAAGCAAACTTGACTATTAAGAATCACACATCAAAACTTATAAACACATGTTTTGGTTGAAAACATCTGAATGGGCCTTATTCTTTTCCCTGTGGCATGGATGCACAGTCCTGAACCCCAGCAGAGCTGAACTGCCCATCATACACTTAATCTATGTGCTTTGTGGTTACCTAATATTAAGAAAACTAGAAAACTGGCAGCTACAGAAACATGAACGTTTTCCCAAGTGCATTTCAATTCAGAGTTGTTTACTCAATGACTGTAACTGTAGAAATCATTAATTGCTTTATTTAATAATTTACATAGCAAATGAAATCATTCTGTGAAAACTGTAAGCTTGCAAGGACAAGGCTGAGGGCTAAATGCAGGGAAGACGTGCAGGACTGAAGTGCTTCAATGACTTTTAAATACTCGACCATTGAAAAAAGATCAATAGCTTAATGTTATGTCCTGTGGCTGCTGAAACAGTGTACTGGAAGTTCTCAGTGCCTCAGACTGGCAACGCAAAACAGCCACTTCACAGAGGCACAAAAGCAAGCACAGCACTGGATACATGTCACCCTACTCCAGAGGCTAAATCTGGGTCAGGGCTGCCAGAATCCACCATCCTCAATCCTGCTCTGAAAAACACTTCAACTTAGTGCCTCTTGGTGCAATATTGAGACTAGTTACAGTACAGAAAGAAATGCAAGACCTAAGCGTAGAAATCTGAGAGACCTGAGATGCAGTCCTTACTCTAGAGGATGTTTCTATGTATGATACAAGAGACATTAATCACAAGACCAGGATATGAAGCTGCCCAATTCCTTCCCTACAGAGGTAGGTCTGTATTGTGTCCCCTCCTGAATTCCCTCCTTCTCATTCTGGTTCTGGATTAGATATTAATGTTGAAGGACTTTCAGCAAAGAAAAGCACTTTTTTATCCCAGTCAAGTCAATTTCTTGCAAGAGCCAAAACCTGGGCAAAGTGTGGAGGAAAGCCATTCCTGTGGAGAAACTACAGACCTGTGGCTAACCTGGATTGTGGGAGGAGCTGCAACCTGCTCTTGGCTCTGAAGCTGGACTGTTCTTCAGGTGTATGCAACTGCTGCTCTGCAGACACAAGGGATGCCTCAGAGAGCCAAGTAGCCCTGCCTGCTAACACATCCCATGAAACACCCAGGATAGCAGCTGAATGCAGAACTGTAATTGGAGAAGCTGATTTCACAGAAGCAGAGCATTCAGTAATTACAAATAATACAGAATTAACTGTGTCTTTTTGCTTCAGAACATGTAAATCACAAGGTCTGGAGGCAAGAAAGAGAGTACAAATCAGATTTCACTAACAGACCCATGCATTTTACAAAGCAGCAAAGAGCTCAGTCATGGGACTTACCGTATTTAAAGGGTAAAATCAGAGAGACTTGTTTAGCGAGACTTTTTACAGCGCTCTCAAATAATTATGCTGTGCTCCTGGCAGCCAGAAAGATGTGTCTTAACACGTACTTTGGCCTCTCTCACATGGCATATTGCTGCACATTTGTCTTGACAAGCTCTTTTGCTTTACTGTGCCATAGCCAAACCAATGTGTGGTGCAAGCAGGTTCAATCCCAGATCAGCTATTGCAGCAAGGGATTTGGCATTCAACACTTCTAATTGTTCTTTTCTCAGGCCTGCTCTTGCACAGCCTTGAGCACTGACTTCTCAGATTTTAATGCAAGCTGAAAATTCTCAGCCTTTTTTAGTATTGAACTTAAAATAATTAAAGCAATCTTGGAACCACCAACACAAGCTGATAAGTAGATTTCCTCCTCCTGATTTCAGGCCTGAGGATGAACTTTTTGCTGATCAGATTATTGACTATGTTAGCAAGACTTTCCATGGTACTGGGTATACAAATCAGTTATGCTTTGGAAAGACATAATTTAAGGTTGTCACAGTTGCTATAAATCTTTTCATTTTAGACATAAATGAAATAAATATATAGTATTTTTTTTCTTATAGGTAATGCTATAGAAAAGGTTTAATTATATGAAAGAGGTCCTGTAATTATGCAATTTTTAATGCAATTCACTTCTAGCTGTGTTTGCATTCATTCTCTTGTCTGAAATGTTTGAAACATGTGGACATACTTATAGAATAAAATGTATCTATAAGATAGTAGTCATGTCAAGCTCTCTTTCCTAACCCATTTGCTTATTTCTTTTTGGCTGCATGGAAATGATGGTATAAAAATGTACCTGTGACAGAAACCAATATGCTTTGGCACATTTTGAGGATAACAGCTTTCCTGAGAGGACATCAGCTAACACCAAGCCAGGAAAAAGCAAGTCCACTGATAAGTGCTTAGCTNTGATTTTCATGCAATGGTTTGGTGGTAACTACATAACTGAACAAGTACCTGGCCAATACTTTTCTCTCTACTTGTCTGACAGTCTGCAGTTCCTGGGAGTAAATAGTACATCAAGCAAGCTGCAAATGATGCCAACAGGACACTATTATAGGTATCAAGAGTAACAGAGGGTGGGAAAGAGTGGCTGGGGCTCTTTTTTTTATCCATATGAGGAATCTGGATAAATTAAAGTGAGATTTGCTGCAGGTTAATATACAGACAAATATGAAAACCAAAACAAATCAAAGCAAACCCTTTCCCCCCACTACTCCCCCTGAAAAATCAAACCAAAAAACCAACCAATCCACCCCTAGCTTCAAAACAAACAGGAAAGAGGATCACTTTGCATTAGTCTCATAGTACTAGTAGCTTGGAAGGCTGCCAGAGAGAAGCAGTGGGGAATTTCTGGGGAGTGTATAACTGGCACAACACTGATGCTACCCGCCTCTCAGGACTTTCTTCTGCTAGAGGGCACATTAGAATAGGGGAGGAGATTAAGAGGAGGTATTTCCAGATTCCCAGTTGCATTTCATTAAAGGCAATTGGCTTCTGTGAGAATTGGGTATTTCAAAGAGCTGAAAGGAAGTGCAGGAGTGTGATTATTTCACGGCATCCTCCAGGTTACACCTAAACCAGAGAGCCCATTGCAAACTGGGACCCATCATGCTGGGAAGAGTTGCAGGTGGTAAGGACTGGCTTCCCTGCAGTTACAGGTCAGACCTGCACTGCCACGATCCAGTTAGAGCTCACCCCGATGCAGTGGCTCACTTGCCTCATCACTCACACGCTTAAATGTCAAGAGCACAAGTGGTCCATAAGGAGCAGGGCATTGCTGTACCCTGCACATGAAAGGCCATAAAAAAGACGTATCTAAGTGCATCCAGACACTGGAGGCCCCAGAGAGGGGACAGGAGACACTGGTGAAAGCACCAAGAACTAGAAAGCAATACAGGATGAAGACTGCCTGCACACAGGTATCTTCATCCCAGACTGGAGGCAGGCTGCCCTCCCAGGCTCCCACTGCCAGGCTGGCTGGCAGGCGCTGACTCAGAGCACCAAGCCCCAACCTGCTGCAGCTGCACTGCTGCCCAGCAGCCTCACCACCCTGTGCCCTGCAAAAGCAGGAACACCACACCAGCCTGCTGGCCATGGAAAGCCCCTCTGCCACGGACTGTGAGTCAGCACAGCACTGTGGAAGTACCTGCCGCCCCACCGCCTCCTTTTTGCTCATCTGCAGCAGGAACCAGATCCAGACCGTGGCAACAACCACTGCTTTGGCTTTAGCACAGCAAACCCCGCTCCTGCAAGACCACCAGGACAGAAAGAGCTGGAAAGAACACAGTGCAAAAGATGCCTGAAGGTTGTGTGAGCCCTGCAGCCTTGGCACACTCTCCCCACAGGGAGAAGAGCAGGTTTTCTGTGATGGTTAACCAAGCTGTAGATACCATGTATGTCTTTCAAAGTCATCATGATATTCCATTACTTAAATCTGGATATTAACATGCAGGACAACCATTGCATGTGAACAAAATCACACCCTTTCCCTGGCAGCTAAACACCCAAATATGTACTATGCTTATACACATATATGTATGCCTAATGCCTATGTGTGTATATATATAAATATATATATATATGTATAAATATGCATGCCTAATGAATATGTCAAAAACTGGTTGGAATGTATGAGATCTTCCAGGGTTTTTTCTCCTTTATAAGCTTTAAACAAATGATAATTCAGCACTGAAATCAAGCAAAAGATCACTTTTTTATTCATCAGTTACAAAATGAAGACGCAGAAGGGTACAGAGAGCAGATAAGACTCCTAGCTCTGAATTCCACTCTCAGTAACACAAATACCCATAGGAGGGACAGCACAAGGTACTACTTGCTCCTGCAACAGTCTCCTCTGGGATGCTGGATCATAGGCAGGTGTATATTCCTTTTAGGAAGCAAACCACTCGTGACAGAGCATGTGTGGGGGTGAAGATGATATCACTTTAATTAGCCCCTTCAAGAAAAGCAGATCTTCATCAGGCCTAGCTAAAAACGAGAGCATATTTTATCCTGACAAACACACCTTTGGCTGGCCCAGCAATCTTTGAAGTCACAAGAAGGACTAGGGATTGACTGAGGCTCCTGGTCCAGACTCTTTGATACTGGTGGCCCTGTCACATAAGCCCATGCAGGATTTGGGTCTCCAAAAGTTTTCAAAACTTCTGTAGCTGCTGGCATGAAGGTGCAGTGGGTCGTCTGCCCCTCACCTTCTCCTTTCCCTTCAATGGCTCTTCCTGGGCATCTCAGGAGTGAGGACGCAGCCTGGCACTGTGCCTCTGAGAACCAGGAAGAACTATCCTCCAAGAACCAAAATTCATCTTTGAGTCGGCAGCATATATCACCCTCCTGCATGCATTCTGGGAAGTGATCTGGCTGGCAGGTCAGCACCATTGGTGTTTTGCAAATTATTTTTATGCTCCTAATCTTCACACTTCTTCTCCCTTCATAGCCTGTCCTCTGTCACGAGCAATCTTTTCAGCTAGTGTTTCTGTCTTCTACAGGCACTTACCAGGGGACCTTGGAGTCTTCACAGCTGGGGCTGAGCTGAAGCCCTGTCCTGAAAGGAGGACAGCAGCAAGGATAAGGGGAGAAAGAGAGAATGGATGTGATGGGCAGTGGTTCCAGGAAGGAAGGGTCAGAGGCAATGAGACCTGTGAGGGAGTGGGCAGCTCCAAAAAAGTCTTCAAGTCCTTCACATCAATGCCCCAAGCCTCCTCTGGGTCCTCTGGGTTCCCTGTGCCTGCTACTCATCTCTGGTTCAGGTCCTTCATCTGCAGCAGAATGGGTCCCATCCAGCAAACACTGCTGTCAAATGATTGTTGGGGCCATGGCCCCTTTTACAGTGATTATGCAGTGCTGCTTATAAGAACGCTGAACTTTTCACCCTTTTGGTCGCTCGTTTTAACAAATCATGGCACCATCACACTTCTGTATACTGCACAGCCCAGAGTCCTGACCAAGGGGCTTGCTTGCAGCACCAGGGAAAATAAAAGGCGAAATCAATATTCTAGAGGTTAAAACAGTCCTTAAAGGCCAGACACTCAGCAGCTATAAATCAGTGCAGCAGGATTCACTACAGAAAAGCTTATGTTCACTTAGTATCTGGCCTAAAAAGAATTCAAATAGTAAAACTGCAGGAACAAGATGGACAAGAATGATTAGATCATCTCCATCCCTCAGGGCTGGGACATCAGGCTACACTGAGTGCTTTGTGCAGTGGTCAGTAAAGCTGTAGCTGGTTCAGTTATGCTAAGGCTTTCCACTTCTGTTTTTCTAGTGCTTCTTCTTTGACAAATGTATTTTGAGTGAATAATTTATGCTTGGGATATTTAAAGAACAGAAACCTAAATCCTCTATTTAGAACTGAAGCAGTGCTGGCCTAGAAGGAAACAGCTGCAACTCCTCATATCCCACTGCCTCTTCTCAGCTGACCTGCTCAGGACCTTCAACCCAGCCCAGGAAAAGCATCCTCTCCAGAGGAAGCATTTATTAGAAGAGCAGCCAAAATAATTCAAAAATGACCACACTAAAAATGGTTTACTTGACATGTTAGGCGTCCAGGTGTGCTACAATGTGTTTGGTTCCTTGCATGTTCTATGACAAAGATGAAAGACATACCATATCCTGAAAAAGAAAAAGATCAGAACTGTTCCTGGTAATTTCACATTACCAATTCCTGCAGCTCCAGCCTTCCCTCTCTTTTGAGCACAGAATCCAAATTATGCTGTCTGATGCCATCTGGTGAATCCACAGGGGATGAGTAAACAATACCAAACTGATTTCCCTGTACCAAGGGAACTTGGCTTGCATTCACATTCCCTTGGAGATAAATCATTATTATTCTGATTGCTAAGGCAGATTCCACTAAGAGCAGAAGGAAAGGAAGGGAAGTGATAAAGAGATCTCCTTTTGCAGCAAGAATGCAATGAAGATCACGGAGACAAGCTGCAATAATAAAAGCGACTGAAATGATAGGGACTGCTCTTTTGATGTTCTGGTGAATTGCAAGCCTTGATTTAAGCAAATAGGTCTGCATCTGCTCTGCAGATAAGCAAGGGAAGAAAAGTGTGGGTGAAAAATCTGATTTTTAATAAGGGTAGGCATTGTGGAAGGGAAATAAGGGAAGTACATTGTGTTCTTGGTTAAATTGTCACATAGTAAAAAAAATAAAATTAAACAGAGAAACTTGAAAACTGGGTGCAGTAAATCTAGACTTGTGTAACACAGGGGAGGGGGATTTCATTCAACACATAGTAGAATTATTTCCTTTTGTAATTACATCTCATTAGACTGATAGTTTTCAATCTACCAAAACTGTATAATAACTTTAGGATAGAGAGAATTTTGGTCCTGCAAAGATGTAGAAGTGCATGAAAACAGCCATGTCCATGAGTGTCCCACCATGTAATTCGGTGGCTACAGAGTTTTCAGAAAGAAACACAGAATGCATATTTTGGACCAGAGTCCTACTAGAGGCAATGGAGTCTAAAGGATGACTAGAAATGAGTTCTTTGTACCTTACATGTTTTCAGGTGTGGTCACATCTGATTTGTACTCATGCCTGGTTTAAGCCATTAGTGCAGTGCTCAGGGGCGAGGTTCCTTCGAAGTGCCTGTGGCAGACTTCCCAACACCACTTGATTCATGGGCTTATTCCTGTCCTTATCAACTGCATCTCCCTGTCAGATGCATACACGTTGGCCAAGTCTGAGGGCAGCCCAGTATGCCCCACACCTGAGCAGCTGCAAATCCCCAGCAAGGCTGGCATGTCCCAGAGTGCTCAGAAGTGTGGGCACGCAGAAGAGCTCTCCACAGGACAAACCCCATACAGGATATATCCAACAGTTGCACATCACTGTCCTCGCTCCCAGCATGTGCAAGAGCACTCCTTCAGGATGGTTGCCCAAAGCAGCAGATGACAGATTGCTGCTTAGCACAGTGGTCTGCTGTCAGAAGGAGAAGGGCTGTCAGGAATGTCCTACTCAGGGGATGAAAAATGCACCATCTGTAGTGCATTGCTCCACCTAGACTCAGGAGCTATATGAGTCATTATGGCAGATGTGGAAGAAAAAACAGTGTCCCTTAAACTTATTGCCATATCATGGGGACAATGAGGAGAAGAAAAAAAAGAAGAAAAAAAGAGGACAGTCACAATGCCCTTTAGGGATAACGCAAGCATCTACAACTAAAATCCACAAGAGCAAACTCCAGTCGGTTGTGGGGGTGGCAACTAAACTGTTGGGAGATCCTATAGAGAACAGCAGGGTTAACATCCAGCAGGGACTAAAAAAAGGTGGATGTACTAAATCACCCAGGCAGCAGACACCAGGGAAATAAAAAGGACCCTCAGTTTTCCTTCTGGCACTAACTTTCATCTCAGGTGGTAGCAGGGAGAGAATCAGTGAAGACAGGCAGGGTGTCTGAGCTCCTGCCTCGGAGAGCGATGGGGAAAAGAGGGATCAGGCTCCCATAGGGAGCTGCTGCAGGCAGGGATTTGGCAGCCTGTCCAGACAGGTCCTGCGAAGGGAGAGAGTTTTTCTGTTTCGCTCTGGTTTCTGTTTGTTTTTAAACACCAACAGTATTTCCCAGTGTTTATAGTCATGTTTGCACTCATTAGCAGCAGTTAATACACCATCTTTGCCATGATATATGTGGATTCATAAGGCATGGGTACAGCAGAAACTTCCTCAGCTGCAGGGTGTTTGGTTTGTGCAACACATTTCAGGAAATCTCTATGGATTTTTCCCCAGGTTTTGTACAGAGCTCGTTTTATTGATAGTCGTGTCTGCTGTTCAAACCCCTCTTTTCTTTAGATATGTTCTCATGGCTCTGCTCCATAGCACTCAAAGGCCAGCTGGGAAACAAAAAGAACCTCTGAGATCAAAATCTTCCAACTAGTATTTGACCTACACCTGTGACAAGCTTACATTTAGAAAAAAAATCTGCTTCTGAATTTTTTTTAAGGCGAATGAAGTCTTAAGGATGTAGCATGTATATGCATCTGTATATGCATATACAGATGTAAATGTATACATATATGCATGAGTTTTTCTTCCTCACACGTTGATAGCCTTATTCTTACTACAACTCTTCCAAATAGAACTCACGTGTTAGCTAGATGTGATTAACTTTGGGCTCTGGGCCTCACCATGACCCGTCAACATCTTCTTAAGCGTAACCATCTTTGGTAATTTTTGTGGCTCTGATCATCTGTCAGATTTTCTTTTTTAATTTTAGTCAAAACGTAACTGATACTGAGTTGGTAGTTCCTGTAATACCGTGTTTCACCACCCCTCCTCCCCAACATGGCGTTTATATACCTAGCGGGGAGTTTCACTTAATTCTTCCAAAACGAGAATGAGCAAGGTCCACGCTTCTGCCAAGGTTTTGCCGCTGCGGTCTATCCGGCTGCACAACAAGGCAGGCTGCGAGCTACTGTGCAAAAATGAATCAGAGCCGAGCACGGCTTAACCAGAGAAGCGGCTTGTCCATCCCCCGCGGTGTCCCCTTCCCGGCGGGCGGGGCTGGGCACCGAGCGGCGGGGACCGGCGGGCATCTCCGTCCCTGCTCTGCAGCGGGCTCTGGGAATTCAGGTTGTAGCTGAGAATTCCTAATCTCAAAGGAAAGAATTCGGTGCAGCATATGCATAACCATTAACCTAAAGTGCCAGGGCAAACTGCCTGTTCTCATGCAAGCGGGCAGGACATGCCAATGCCCTTCGAAAGGGAGGACAATGTCAGTGTTATCAGCCTCTCCTATTCTTTTTCATAGCTGAAGGTTAAGCCCTGATGCTCACACGAACACTCGGCATAGCGGAAGATTCTTTTCCCATTCTCATAGCACTGTTGTCTAGTCTAAAAGCTTCATTAAAATTCAGTCGGCCACTCCTACCTGATTATTCCAGCAGCGATCCGCAGGAGGTCTGACAAGACCCGGGCAGGTGGCAATCCCTGTCACATGCGAAAGTTTCCACGCTGTCTTTTTGGAAAGCGGCCAAGACCACCACCGGAAACACAGAAATTCAGAAAACAACCAATATCACAAAATATATTTGGGGCGGGGGGCAGAGGGGATGTGGAGCAGATGCGCCCAGAAGCAGTTCCAAGGGGCCTTCTGGGAAATCCCCACGCTAGAGGTGCCATGGACCTCATTTATCCCTGCAGCTCGACCTCTTAAATTAAGTTCTTGAAAAGGAAAAAAGAAATTTCCCTACCTTTATCTAGAGACTACATACACCTCTGCAGGGCAGCCAGCCAACAACAGCACACATCTGTCTTGGAGATCTTTCTTTCTCATTTTGGCTCCCAAGGAAACATGATTCACAAATGAAAGGGCACTTTACCAGGCATACAGCACATCTCAGAGGAAATTTAAAGTTCTTATGTGGAACTGTTGTTTCAAAGAGAAAACTCCCAAAACCAAAATGTTATACTCTTTAAATTATAGAAAAAGCTACTTTTTGCCACATCCTTCCTTCATGAATATAGCAAAGCCAAGAGCAGTGTTTTCTGCATGCAGCAGTGCCTCCCTGTTTAATAGCCTAAGCTTCATGTAAAAACTGTTTTCTCCTTCTGTAACTGGACTCTGGAGTCTTAGTGACTCTGGACTCACTAAGCATGCAATAAATTAAAATTACATTTATTAATTCCTTCATTCATAAGAAACACAGTTATGGACCTCCTCTGAAAGGGTTAAAGTGCTTTTTGGCTGCTTACCACTTACTATCAATTTTCATAGTTAACCCAGTGGGGACTGAGGAGTCAGGCTGGGAATAGCTGTATGTTTCCAGGCTACATCAAAGATGGAGCCTGACATTGTGTAAAGTAAACAAAGATGGAGTAGTGCAGAATACTTATTTTAAGTAAGGACTTTATCCCATTTGAGCAAAAAGGATCAAGAATGTTTATAAATAAACCATTGAGTGCAAATGCTTCAGACTCCACTATAACAGGCTAACAATAAACAAGAGATTTCTTTTATATTAATTCTGGTTTAAGTAGTAACTGTATGTATGCTGAGGAAAATTAAATTATACTAAAATACAAGACATTCTTACCATTTTATGGTGCTGCACAGATGGTAAATAATATCATAATGTAACTGCTTTCTAAAAGCCTGATCACACATAATTTCTCCCAATTTATCATGCTGGTTCATACCATTAAGTTCCCAAAGGAGCTGCTTTGTTAGCAGTGGATATTGATTTCTGAGCTCAGACTGCATCTTCCTACCCTTACATTTCACTTGAGAAATTAAAATGTTTCTGAAAACTGGCAGTGGGGCAACACACCACCTTCCTGGCAAGGGAACATTACTAGGCATTTACTGCTGTCAGCGCCAATTCCATTTACAAGGTTGTAGTGCATGGGAAACTTTTCTGCATTACTAATGAATAACAACTTCTGAAAGATGGGAAATTAATTTGATAAGAAGCCACCCAAACCCTTGCAGGATAAAGGCATCCAAGAGGAATGCATAAACAGGATGGCTGAGTCGGCAGGGTACAGCAGGAGGGCTGTCAGAGCAACACTGACTTTCCTAGGAGAGGCTCCTCAAAGAACAGCTTCTCCGAGCCCTAAATGCCACATCAGCAGGGCACTGATTTCACACCCAGCTTCACCTTCTGGCCTTCCCTGTATGGCCCTACTCACATCTCTACTGCATAGTAGGTCTGGCCAGGAAGGTACTGAGAGCTTCAGACCTCCCTAATTAACTCCTTAGTCATCACAGCCCTTGATCTTTCTCGTATGGCCTGTCTTCCTTGTACTAATCCATGGAATCAAGAGAAGTGCTGACAGAAGTGTAACTACTTGGGCTGCTGTTTTATGGTACAGTAGCAAGACTGCTTAAAGGTGTTTTTGTTTCCCTTGCCTGTTCACTGCTTGCTTCTGGTGGGGGGAGACCACTCCAGCTTGCTACAAGCTGCTGGAGGAAATGCCCAGCTTCAAAAAAAATGACACCTGCAAACAGACACCACACCTGAGACAGATCCATGCATGTGCACAGCAGAGATTAGGAATGAAAGCTGATTTCAGGGGAGAGTTCCAGAAGCACAGCTGCCTCAAGCTTGGATCATCACCAAACGCTTGGTAGTGTTATACACATGAATGTTCAGGGAGATTTCTTTATTCTGTATTTTGTATGCCAGGAGACAGCCATGGCCAGCAAAAAATTGCTACCAAATGTGATAATATTTCCATTAGAGAAGACGTGTTTGCATCTGTGTTCAGCTACGATCGCTTTATGCCCAGAGAGTTATCAATCAGTGCTCCTTCCTTTTTATTCTGCACTCTGGAGTCTGATTGGTAATTTTGTCTCTGAGGTTAGAGACAAATTTATTGTTTTTTCTTCCTAATACCATTAAAGCTTTGTAATTTTGGTTTTGTGAGATACTTTATTTAATCAAGAAGGAAAATAAGGGATTTTATTTCTACAAAGACTAGCAAGAAGCAAGAGCTGGTATTACCGAGCTTTGAGAACCGTTGCTATCAGGAAAATTATTCTCCAAATGGAGGCTGAGGGCACTGACCACGGTGAACTGAACTGCGACATGTAATTTCATTACTTTGGCTGGGCTAAGCTGCCTAAGCTTATTGCTGCCTTCAGCAAGAGAAAGAGAGCACGTTGGCTTGCAGCCACGGTGGAGGGATGTAAAAGGCTTGAGGGTTGCTACAATTTTCTCAAGTGCCTAAAAAGTGTCCAGTTGGTCATTAAATGATCACCTCTTGGTTCAAACAGATCACACACTGCTATGATCTGAAAACACACTGGTTAGGCAGCATTGCTGTTACAGACTTAGTCTTGAAGAATTACCACGCACACAGGAAATCTGTTTGATTCCCACATGTGTTTGGTTTTCAGACTTACAGGCTCCATGGTGGTGTAGGGGGAAAACCAACAACCAAACCATCATTAATTCCCTTGAGATCTGTGCTGCATTATTTTACTGTATGCAATCCTTTGTTTTTCATGAGGCTATATATACCAGTACAGCATTTCTTCTCCTTCCTGGCTCTTTGAAAGTAAGAGAGTAGGATGAATAACAATCTTGCATAGTGGGTATGTATATCTGTCTGTAAACATTTATATGTGACTTTCATGTCTGTGAATTGTACTGGGCAGATAATCATGAAAACTTGACAGTCTCTCCTTCAAAGCAGAACTTCGAGAAGCAATTACATACACTTTGAATACCAGCTGGACAAGCTTCCCACACCATAAAACACCATATTTAATTTTGAATGTGGAGGAGTTGCATCCTTCCATCTTTACTCTGTCTTCAAATAAGATTACTGTACTGTGCTCCAGGAAAAAGCCATGATGCTTATCATTCACACTAGCTGCAGAAAACCCTGGCTGAATTCACTGACCTCTCTTATACACAGGGTAGGACTGAATGATCAATCATTTTTAATCCTTAAAACCTACCAACAGAAAAAGGGAAGTGCACAGCCCCCTCTGATATGAGCTGTTCTGTTATCTGTGGCAGAATTCCTAGTACATAAGTATCCGAGCTTTATAAACTGCCTCATAAAGTCCTTCATTTATCACGGGTGTCACTACTGGTGTAACTAAACCAGCATGGAGAGTGGTTTAACAACATGTATAAACATGACCAAGCGATGCAAATCACAGTTCCTGCAACTCATTTTGAGCTGTTCTTAGAATAGGGAGGAGCAATACACAATAAAGGGTGAAAATCATCGGGTTTCCCCTTTTTGAGCTTTTACTTCTTGTTAATTAATTCATACTGTGAATTAGTTCTGGTTGGTGGATACATTTAGGCGTTTTGTGGATCTAAGAGCATGTGCTACCTCCATTCGCATTATGAAACAAGCACAACAAACGTGCCTACTGACTGGGTATCTGCACTGCATTTGGTCATTTGAGAAATGTGTCGCCATAAAGGTCACTTGAATGCCTGAGGACAGGAGGAAGGAAGGTGTAAATGTAGAGCCCATACCTTGTACAAGGGCTGTCAAGCCACAGGAGCTGTGGACAGGCTCTTTTGCATCCTCATAAAACCTGCTAGTCCACACTACAGACAGCAATGTGTTTACCTTTTTTTTTAACTCAAGGCATATACCTGTGCTCAGTCAGCTTCAAATTATCATTAATCAGCACTCCAAAACTACCCTGGAGTCTTCACACACTCGTTGCTGTAAGCCAGTCAGCCAGACTCACTGCAGAACACAGAGAAAAATAATGTTGTGTGATTTAATTTCCTTGGTCTCAAACATCAAAAGGAGTATTAACTATGTGGATAAAAATCCTATTCTGATTTATCAGGACTTAAATATATGTTTTTAAATCACTTTTCTCCTAAGTACATTTCTAGCTAGTCACTAGAAGAACAATTCATGCTTGAGTGCTGGCTACACCTGTTTTATGATAAAGTGACTGGAAAGTGGGCAAGAATTACCAGTAAAGACTGGAATATGATAGAGGCCAGAATTGGCAAAATTAAGGAACATTCTACATAGTGGTATTTGCTTGTGTCATTCCTTCTGTGGGAAAGCTCTGTGAAGAGAGCTGTGTTTGCAGGGATTTTCACAAATCCTTCTGTGAAGGGAGGTGTTACTTGGGAGGAACATGTTGTCCTCCACATCTGTACTTTTTGATAGAGATGAAGCAATTTGCCCTGAAACTTTGTTCCTCCATATCAGGTTTTGCTTAACTTTCTCTGGTGCTGAGCTGAGCTGACAGCACACTGCTGACACCTGGGAAAAGGGGAGAGGGGCTGTGGTGCTCTAAAACCCTGGGAAAACAGGAGAGAGGTGATAACACAGAGGGGCAGCTCCCTTGCAATCACAAAACGCAGCATGGCAGGGACAAATTGTCTTGCACTATCCCCTGATCAAATCCACCCCCTGATTAAATTCAGTTGATGATCAGAGCTGGGAACAGTTGAGACCATCCCACAGAAATTTTTTCCCATACTAAGGTCTGAAGACTATGAAGAGGATGGTCTTTCACTTCTGAAGCGATAAACAAGTGCCATTAAAAGGCCCAGAAAGGGATCTTGTGTAAATGCTTACTATTTGCCTTCACCATTTAATTGAAAAAAAAGTAATTGGCAAGATTCAACAAAGACACAAGACAATAATGCCTCACAACTAGGATATAGTATTAACAGGCTTAAAAACCCTCTGAACAGCAGTTGCTTATCCCATTTTTAAATGTGTTAAATAAGTCCACAGCATGAAACTTGAATGATACATAGTACAAGTGCATGTTGTGCCACCAGTCCATTGCATTGAGATAGGGAATAATTTGGCTTCTCAACTTGGCCTACTGTACCACTGGCACTGTTTTCCCCAGCTGCTACCACTGGTAATTTCCTGGACAAATGGGCAATCCTAGCCTGCATTTTGAATCTGTGTTTAGACATTTGAAGATCTATCAATTAGCGTTTGTGAAAGTATCTGTTATTTTTGCAAAAATAGCAGGGAGCTTAACATGTTTGGATTTGGGCATGGCTTACTTCTTTCTCTACTTCGTAGAGACTCATAAGCGGCTCTTTTGATGCCATTGGCTTTTTCAACATTACATACTATCTATTAATTTCATACTACCAGACTTCCTTGGCTGTTATGCATAAAATGATTTCCAAGTGACTAACTTGCAGACAAACAAATGAGGTTGGGCTCTGGACCAGGTAAGGGAGCACCAGCCAGGGAGTCTGGCACTGTTTGTCTTTGCCTTAAAATGATGGGACTTCATGCGGAAAGAAGCAGGAGGATCTGTATAAAGTGTGACAATGAGCAGAAGGTGCTGTTATGATTCTGATCCCTGAAATCTATTCAGACAGACTTTGACTGAGCTATTTGTGCAGCTGCAAGGTCAAAGAAAAAGTGGGTACAGAAAGAAGTAAATACCTTTTCCTTATCCTTTGTTGTAGAGTCATTTTTTGTTGTAGGGTTTTTTTTTCCAATAAAGGAGTGTACACAATAGATATATACCGACTACACAACACAAGCAGACTTCCAGTGAGTCTCAAAAGCTTTAAAATGTCTGCCCCTAGGCATATCAGTCAACGAATCCCAGAAGCTGGAAACTCCAGACCTGCCCTAACACTGAAGACATATAACAACCAGAAACAACAGACTTTGGAAGCAACTTCAAACCCTAGGAAGTCTGGGAGTGGACTTTATTTATTTCTCCTAATTACAGGACATTTCTTATATTTCTCCTTATCTCAGTGGAAAAACATATTTTAAATGTGAGAAACATATAAATAACATATAAATAACAGGCCCAGCCGAGTCATTACATTTTTCTGATATTTTTCTCTGATCTTTTTTTCTCTACTTTTTTTTTCTTTATCTTGGCTATTTCTTACGAAAAGATGCTTGCTTCTACATGACCTTCCTTTCACTATTTTCATTCCTAAAGCCAAAACAAAGAACAGTGGCTGTCAGCTAGGGACATTCATAATTCCTTTGTTGACATTCTTCATAGCCTTCTTCTTACCTCTCTTAACCTAAAATAGAAATTTTAAGCCATAATCAAAGAAAAACAAAGGGTAAACATTATGTTTTCCCAGTTGTTCTCATTTACTCCTAAGGTTAGTAGCTATATCAGCTGTACTTGATTGAATGTAGCACAGTCAGGGTTCCTCAGCAATGAGATATGAGGAAAAGGTTCCACTTTTGTCCAGGGCATAATCCCAAATATCCAGTACAGCCTTCCCAGCCCATGCTCCTCCCTGCCTCCCCTTTATGCCAGTGACCATGCTGTGGCAGAGGGAAGAGAGACAGCTGTTTGGGTAACAAATCACTTTAATGTCACATAAAAGAATGCAGAACCAAAATCTAAACTAATAGGTTTTACTTAACAGTTTTGTCAGGCTCAGCACACGTAATCTAAGTTTGCAGGGCCCAGCTTCAGGACAGCAGCTTGCACGGCGACCACAGCCCACACCTCTGACACGAGGTCATGATATATAAACCTGAGTGACCAACACACCTCTACTGCTGTTATTATTTCCTATTACCCTGAAGACTACCAATAATTTTGGACACCCCCTTCCTTGGCGTAGAACCTTCCTTCATATTAAAGCATTGCAAATTTACACCAAAACACCAATGGAGAAACTGTTCCCAGAGAAACACTTAGTCGAATTGTTTTGTCTGTAATTGAATGTATATATATTCTTAGTGTTAATTAACAAATATTAATTTTCAAAATAAGAATATCTTCAGGATAAAAACTTTTGGCTAATGGATAAAAATTTTTTATCAACCTGATAGTTACAAAATCGGTGTTTAATCACAGGAATTGAATCTGTCTCCTTCTAAGTAGTTTTTGTTAAGTGATGGAGAATGTTCAGGATTGTATAAAAATAATCCCAACTTGCTCTACTATAAAACTTTCACTTCCTCTTCTTCCCAAACTTATTTTATGGTTTTTTTATATTATCTGGCAGCTTGGCAGAAACATGAATAAAGAACTTCTAAGGAGGAGACTGTTTTAGACAAATAAAAGACATCTCTTCCTGATAGCCAAACCTCTTGATGCACATTGAAGGCAGTAATCATCAGTCTTTGCATTTTTCTTTCCCCTTCAGGGAGGACAGCAAGATACAATGTGAATTCTGATATTGTGCACAACTACTCACTTAGATTATTACACAAGTCTTAGAGAACCTATGAAATGTTCCCAATTTCTGAATGCTTAAAATGACCTTCTAAAATTATCTCTGTGAGTCTCATGTCAAAGACTAGTCTTGGTCCCTTCCAACCTGTCTTTTATTTTCCTTTTGTTGTTCCCTGGAACAGAGCTCTGTGTTCCCAAGAGGGTTTTGATAGTAGCAAATTGCTCATATCAGCTTAGAAAAACCCATCCTGTCCCGTACTGTATATCGTTTTATTTAATTTATAATAGTGAGGCAACTGGATCCTTTGCTTTGCTGTCCATATAAAGTAACAGAAACCTAATAGGAGCAACTAGTGGAAAGGAAAACCTTACTCTAGGGCAAGAAAAAAAATGTCCCTGTGATAGACATCACACTGGGAAATCATGACCTGGTTTAGTGTCAGCCAAAGAAGTGGTTATTAGGGCAACTTAGCTGAAGATGCAAGTTACATCAGGTTTCTGCATTCTTTGGGAGTGAGAAGGAAAAAGGATGCCAGCACAAAAAAAGAGGAGCTAAAAAAAAGGTTACACAAGGAGAGGAAAGCAGTCTGCTTTCACCTTTATTCACAGTATATTTCCACTGCTGACTTCTCATTTTGCAGATTCATGGTTGTCTGAGTGTTGACAGGAATCAATTGGCTTGTCATTACTTGAAATAGATGCCCTGTACAAGAACAGGAGCAACCATGAGATACATGCTTAAACATTAATATTGTTTTTCTATCAAGGTTCAAAGTTGGGAGTCTACAGATTTTAGCTGGGTAACTCAGCAGAAGTTACAGTCAAAGGTAGTTACAGACATTGATACAAGTCAAAAAGTCCCACTAGCCTTGTGATCTTTTTTTGTTATCATACATATAGTAAACTGTATGTATGAAAAGTAACTGAATTAAAATGCTATGCTGAATGGTAAAAAGGCAGACTCTTGACTCACCAGTGTGGTGATGCATTCCCCTACATCTCAGGCCACACTATGATTTGAGACATGCATACATAAAGGAGACAGATCTGTGGTTACTATCTTCTACAATCAAGGTTTATCACCAGACAGCTTGTCACCAGAAAAATCTCTTATAATTCCACTTCTTAATTAGTTTTTGTAAAGCATCATATGAAGTTTTTAGTCTATAAAGAAGGTAAGTAAAATAAGAAAACATAATAAAATATTGTCATAGTGCAGGCAATAAAAATGTAGGGTTCATACAGGAAGAATGCAAGCTTAGTATAAAGTTTATTAATGTCTCTATCCACTACTGTCAAAACCTACATTTGCTTTTCCTGTGTTAACAATGAAACACCTTTGTTACCTCTCTGGTTTCATACTTATTCATGACTAGCACATCACCCCACACCAATAGTTTGATATTGATATTATAAACGTGAAAAACACATAATCAGAAACAACTCTTGTGATTGGCGATGAATGTGTTAAATAATTTTCACTAATTTGATCTCGTTGGAAATGTAATTGCATTTTCAAAAAACATAAAAACAATATATTGGATTTTAATTTCTTCATTATTCTTAATGTACTGCATTATTGATGTTGCCTCATTGACCTTGTCCCCTGAGGTAAGCACTGCTGACACCTTTTTTATTATTTTTCTCATTAATAAACATGTGCCTCCTGCACTAGCCCATGTACTTCGTACACCACGTAGAGTGGATAAAGTGTCTTTTATCATTCATTTATTAATAATTGACAGTTCATTCTAAGTCTTTTCATGCCATCTTCCTATGAAAAGACCACTGGAGTGGTTAGTTTCTTAATTTTGTACCCATGTACATAACTTAGCTGTTTGTGTAAGAATTACAGGCTCTGTATTTGGACACTGATAAGTGAAAACACCAAATATTTGTTGTTGCTGATTTGCCTAAGAGCAAAGTATGTTATTAATGTAATTTGCCAGTAATATTTCATTTTAAAATACAAATGCTGACACAGAACCAGAATGAGGGGAATCCCTAACCTTCCCTAAATTCACTGTGTCCCTAATCCCTTTAGCAAACTCTCTAACAGGCTGTGCTGTGAGATTTAACAGACTAGATTACATGTAACTCCATACCTAGACACTAACCTACAGTGTAGCTCCGCTAAATCTGTTATTCCAGAACAGGAAGTAAAAAGAAAAGGAAAATATTCTCTGTGACTTTTACAGAGTTCTCAGTCAAACAGATCCACCAAAGGCAGAGAAAAAGACCTTCCTCTGCCACGTCACCCAGACATGCACATCCCCTATACTACATCATCTAAATGCAGATGTCTGTGTAGCATTTACTTAGCTCCCTCTTCTTCTGTTTTAGGCATACAAACATGGTAAATATAGGGACAGTCTTAAAGTCCATGAGTGTATCCTCTACATAATTGCCATGTTTATCCATAATGATATAGGAAGTGTTCAGTCCAAAAAAACCCAAAAAACCCCAAGGTTAGGAGATAAAATCCCTTGACTATTATAATTTAGTTTCACTGCCTCTGTAATTGCAAAAGTGAAGTCAATGCATTTTCTCTGCCTGATGGGGAAGATACAAAAGTAAAAGGTCAAGGCTTTATCCATCTGTGGTTCTACCACTGACTTAGCGTATAATCTTGCACAAATCACTTTGAGCTGTTGTTTATCAAGTCCTAAGTAGGATAGTTAATGGCATCTTCCTGTTCTGCAAATAATTTTAGGTCTATGCCAATTCTAGTAGCTTAATAATATTAATCAACATTAATTTATTGGGCAATGCTTTTAAATGCCTTTTGTGTGCTTATTTTTCTGCCTCAATATTTCCAAAACTGTTTTTATTGTCATGACTGTAAAATGTATTTAAAATCCTCATTTTTATTATGTTACTTTCTCACAACTGGTAGTGAATTGGGATTTTTTTCAGCAATGTGTGCTGTTTTCCTCTAGTGCTGGCTTAAGCCAATGACAAGTTACCTGAAAAGTCGTGCCATCATAGCAATATAGAGGTATAGCTTGAAACTTTGACTTTATTCAGAATTGTTCACAGTTGCATTTGTTCAACCCAGCTATTTATTCTTTTATTCTCTCATCCATTCATTCTCTCATGCACTGTGGTACTGACCTATTCCCTGTATTATGTATCAGATTGCAAACCTGTGGGCATGTTCACTGCCCTTTTCACTGACTTAGTAAAAAACCTACCACCTGTTCACTCACTCACTCTTGAACAGATCTGCCCTCGGTCTCAGACCTGGCTTCAGAGACAGTTTTCGTCTCATTCCCTCCTCTGCTCTGGTATCTACCCTGTAGGTTATTTGTTTGTGAGGTTAATTAATGACTGCAGGTTTAAGAGCACCATCAGTTGTTAACAGCTTTCTTTAACCCCTTTTTCTTGCTTAATCGCTTATTTTTTTTTCCTGCCACAGGTTTGATACAGCTTGCCTAGACTTAAAATACCCATGTATATATTCAACCTCAACACATTGTCTGAAGTGTACTAGGACTGAGGCAATCTTTACATATTATTACTTTGCAGAAAGCATTATCTGCCCTTTTGAAGATTAGACTTTATTATGCTTATAGTAGAGGTTTTTAAAAGCATGTTTCCTCCATGTCCTTGGAATACCCACTATAGAATTGATGTGTACATGTATTAATAATTGTTCATTATATGATCTCATTGCCACAGCACACAGTATTTGGAAGATTATTATCTTTTTTAGGAAAACAAAATCAGTTATAATTACTGTGAGGACCAGTGTCTAGCCCTACACCACCAGCTCACATACAACCCAGATTAATATTACAAACCTCTGGAAAAACTCTCCAATTTGTGTCAGAGGCCATTTTTTTTCAGTCCAGTGAAAGACATGACTTATAACTGCAACCAAAAGGAATTTTCAGTGGTGCAATTTACAGTACTAGCTGCATGTTCCCAATACTATTAGTGTTTTCTTTTTCCCATCAAATCCCATTTGGTAATATCTTTTACTTGAAAGAGGGTTCTAAATGCGACTGAGAATCTGCCATTTGAAAAGGCACAAATATAAATTCCTTGTTTTACCTCCAGACTTCAACTCTCCACGACTCTCCAGGTTTTGCTGCGAATGGAGATTGAAAACTACATTATACAAATTAACAGTGTAATTATTAAGAGGTTATAGAGTCAGATAGATAGAGTCAGAAATAATGGAAATTTTGGCTTGGTGATAGCCTTTGCTCCAGTTCTCTTGTGCCAGTCTGGGTTCTTGGAAATGTGTGCAGACTGCAGGCTCCCTGGGGAAATCTGACAAAATCCCTGTGATTTTCCTCCTCAGAGCTGCCCAAGTCTAGATTTTGTAAAATGAGAGATTAAAAAAGCATCTCTGATTCTTCCCTTGGAGTATAATTTCATAGTTTTGTCCCTCAGGAGATGCTTAGTCTTGTCTACCCAATAGGGCTGTGCTAGCGTATTAATACCAGCAGTCAGCCCCAGTGGAGATGCAGGTTAATCTTCTGATGGTATAAATTATAGCAATTGCCCACGTAAAATATGATACGGATTTTTTACCATGCTACTCTATTTGCAACAAGGATTTTCTGGCATGGGTTCATTCGACCCTTTTTTATGGCCCTGTAAGACTCAGGTTAATCATCAGAACTGGTTCTCCACTTTCTAGGCAGACCATTGCTTCTCAGCCCCTCCTGCTCCCCGCTGCTGTCGTCCTCCAGAGGTGGGTATGACTAATTTCTTCCCTTATGCTTAATATATATGATATGCTTAACATGCAAGGTTTTCATGGCTTTATGACCCTATTTGATGTCAATGGTGTGATGAACACTGGATACCCAATGTTAAGCTGGACTAAGTTAAATCACCATTTTTAAAATTTAGTGCAGGATAACTGATTTCCCACTGTTTTCCACACAACAGACTGTTTGCGGGCTATGCTAATACCTTCCTTCATAATCTACCATTTCATAGACCCTGAAATATAAAGGATGCTTTGCATCTAAACTTCCTTCATCTGAGGTTGTCACCATGCTTCCATGTCTTTTAAGAAGCTCGATTTCCTCAACGATTTCTTCTTAACAGTATTTCTTCCCTACAGCTAATGTGAAGTATTAGAGATCGACTATCATGCTTTTGTAAAAATACAATGTTGTGTAACGCTGGAATTTAAAGGTCAGCCAGTAAAGCAATTGCCAGTACCTGACGAACTAAATGTTTTGTTCAGTCTTGCTTCAATGACTGTTGCTATGCAGGCTATGGCAATCTCATGACACTGGTATCACCTGTTCCACAGCAATAAAAAACCCAAACCAAACCCCAGTCCAAAACCAGACACCCATGTGTTGGTCCATGTCATTCATCTGAATAGTCACACCAGCGTGCACGGACACGATGGTAATCAATAACTCATCCGTGACTCAGCAGAAGGATTGCGGGTGAGATCTGTGCGTTTACTGACCTATTTTCTGTCTTCCTTCTATATACCGCCAAGCAGCCACCTAAGCGAACCTATGCTTTAAGGTGCAATAATTCCAGTTACGTTTGCTTTCAAAACGAGTTACTCCTTTTCCAAGGTGCCGAGAGGCTGGATCCCAGGTGCGGTTTTCCCTGTGGTCTGCGGCGAGCGGATCCATCCTGGCCGAGACGAACAGGCGGAGGAGGAGCAGCGGAATGCGACAAGTGGCACTAGGTGCGAGGAGCTTCGGCGGCTCTTGCACGGCCCGGCTGAACTGCTGGACACCGCACCTGCTTTCAGCAGAGGCACCGCGATGCCTCGCCAAGCCACGCAGCGCCAGGTGGCGCGGGAGGAGCCGCTCTGCCGGCGCCGTGACCGGGCTAATGTCACCCGGCGCCGTTGCCTCTCCGGCCGCGCCGCGGGGCCGCTGCCGTTAACGGGGCTCCGCCGGGCGCGGGGGAAGGGACGCACAGCTCGTAGGAGAAGGCGGCTCAGCCCCCCTGCCGGACCCCCGGGAGCGAGGGCCGGGTCCGCCCCCAGCGCCACTCGGCCGCCATACTGCGAGGCAACCCAA
>VWYI01036656.1:0-21511 GCA_013399455.1 Anthoscopus minutus | reverse complement strand
GGGAGCGGTCCGCAGTGGGGCAGCGACTGTCTGTGCCCGCCGCGCCTTCTCCCGCCGAGGTGGGTGCGGGGCTGGGGGACCCGGCGTGGGTACGGGCGGCGCGGCCGCACCTACGGAACGCAGTCGGTCCTTCCGCCTGACGGGGCCCGGGCCGCCGCTGGGTTCGGGCGGGGGGCGAAGGCGCTGGCAGCCCCCGCCCGCAACGCGGCCGGAGCGAAACGGAGAGGAGGAGCCTCCAGCAGCAGCAAATGAGCGAGGGCTGCCAGGTTTATAAATCTGCTTTTCCTCCCACCGTCACCCAGCCCTGCTGACTCCGGCGGGAGCGACTGTCCGTCCGCCGGCTGCGGCTTCGCCAGGTGCGTGCCCGGGGTGGTGGTCGGGCCCCCGCCGCCCGTGCTGGCCGCACCTGCCGCGGAGACGGGAGCCGGGGGCGCGCCCGAGGGTGATGAGGACGGATGCAGGGCGCTTTCGCCCTGCTGAGAGGCGGTCGGTTTCCAAGGGCTAGCAACCCGGGTTGCCAGGAGTGTGTCCGGGCGCTTCGGGGAGGCCGCTGTCTGCTGGGAACCGCCGTCCTCCTCAGCGAAGAGCAGGACGCGGTGCTGGGTGTTTGCTGTCGGGTGACCGGCTGCATGTGTTCTGACTAGCTGTTTCGTGCTGTTTTATTTTTCAGCTGTCAGGAGAGTGTAAATCAGGTCTCCACAGAGGTGCGAGTTTGCAGGATATTGGTGAAGAGAGAGAGAGAGTTTTCTGTCCCCGTTGGTTCCTCAGCTAATTCTGAGGGCATGTCTTCACTGCTTCCGGGAGGTATGGGTTGTTGGATGGTATTTTCCGCGCATACAAAACTACACATCTTGGGCGTTTAAGGGAGAAGGATTGAGTGGATGAATGCAGCCGTGGTAACTTCTTTGTTGCAGCTCTTTTCTATTACGTGACTGGCTTTAGCAGGGAGGGGAACAGGAGCTTGATCCCTGCCCTGATGTGGGAGGGAACCTGATGGATCTGTAGGTTGAAGGGAATTTTCAAGTCTGCTTTTTGGTTTAATTCTGAAACATCTTCCTGTCTTCGTTCATGTCTTCATTATCATATACCTCTTGTGGGGAGTTAGTTTGGCTGGAAGATGTGGAACATCACCTTTAAGTTTATAGCACCCAGTTATTTCTAGTAGCTCTAGATTTTAAAGAAAATTAAAATTCCTTCAGTAATTAGCACGCGGCTGTTGACTGCTTTGTACCCATCAGACTCAGAAATAGCTACTGATCTCATAGTCCCTTTTGGATACCTGTATGGAGGTTTTGTTAGAGAGCTGTTTAATGACTTCTTTTATTAGAAAGAGTGCGAGCTCAGGCAGTTACGCAAGTGCGCCTAAAGGAAGCTGTGCTGGCTGCATGGATGGTGAATGTGGAGGCCGAGCCGGAGTGGGAGTATCATTTACAAACTGAGTTAGAAAGGGGCATTGTAAGAGAGAGCCGAGTGGCTCCTATCGGGTGAAACGCTGTACGTACCATGTTCCCTGCTGGGCAGGGAAGAGCGTTAGTACAGTGTGCTGCCTGGGATGAGCAGGCTATGTATGGATGGTCACTCATCATTCTTTCTGGTAGCAGAGATGAGGTATAGGCGACTTTTTTCCTCCGAAAGCAAATGAGTGGCATGGGAATGTGTTACTGCATGTATATTCTTAGAGGGGAAAAAATAAGCTTTGTAAATGGGGAGCTGGATTGACAGATGAAGTCTGTCTTTGCTATGATCTTTTAGCTTGTAGAGGAAGTATTTCACCATCTCTTCCCCTTCCCCTGAAGCAATTATCTTATATACCTTTTTTGATGGTCAAGGATTGCTATAGAGTCTGCTGACAAAAGCTGCTTGCATTCATACCTACCAAAATAGATCTATAGCTGTTTTTAAATCCCCCTTTTTTTTTTTTTTCCCAAAGAGACAAAAGCCATTGTAGCTAGTGGGGAGGGAGGTAGCTACTTCCACAACAAATGAAGCGTTTGACGTGAACGGTTCTATTTCAAAACTGTAGCACTGATTCATAGGTTTTTCTGGACTCTCCTAAGTACAGGTGTATGCACAGACATAATTTAATATCCTTTGTTGCCATCTCTTTGCTGGTATTATGATTCAGTCCCCTCTCCTCCCCCCTACTCCCATCCAAGTCCCTGCATAAACAGGTATTACATTGAACACTTTGATAATCTTTTTTGTTAACCTTGCATGGATACTGCAGTACCCTGCCAAAATATGTGGATTTTTATTATTAAGAGGTCCTGCAAGAAGGAGAGATGTTCTGGGTACCCTGGCACATCCCATGTTGGTCTGCCTCACAAGCAGCTGAACTTCAGAGTTCCCTGTTCCATGCAGCCTTTTGCTGGAGAACTGGAGAGGATCTGTCATCTGCTGAAGGCCACTTGGGTGGAGCTGAAATCTGCACTGTGCTTGCTCTGCAGTGCACTCTTGCCCTACCTCCCAGCTGCCTTAGGGGGTGTGTGCCAAATGAATATTTTTGTTTTAAAATACATTTTTTAGCTGTTTTCATGCAGTGAAGCAAGAGGGAGGTCTCTTTCAGTCATGTCAAAATTTTTGTTCTGGGCTGCTATTGTAAGATGTAATACTTGCATATGCCACCTAGTTTGCAGAAGGTGTTGGATAAGTTGATAGGTGGTTGTGCCATAATCTGATTTTTAAAGATGACTTCTCAAAGTGGGACTTTAAATCAATAGAAATAAAATATTGGAGCATTTCTATTCCAGTTAATGTTACCTTGGAACTCTGCCGATTGTTTAGTTTTAGTTTTGGTTTTCTCCAGTGAACAGGGCATCTCAAGCCTGTTGTTGCAGTAGGGATTTTGTTGCATATATAACATTTTCTTTATATAGCAATAATAGAAGGTATTTCCCCTGAATGTTATCACAGGTTTTGCTGTGCAAAGGTAATGAAATAATTGCCAAAGTTGACTAACACGTCTTGTAAGTCTCCAGTGCTTCCAAGTGTTGGATCTTGTTGGATTCATATTCCGTGATTTAAATTAGTTGAAAAGTAGTTTCTGAAGGTATATGACGATGAAAGCATTATTCATGAATGGGTGGTGATCTACTGTGCTTCTTATTAAACTAAAAATCAACTACTTTTAGACATGACCGAGACAGTCTTTTACAGTGTTTTAAATTCTGCGTAGCATGTGGGAATAATGTTGGAGATTTAAATATGACAGCAAAAACAAGGAAAGCAGATAGTAAACTTTCATTGTGGTAATATTTAACAGTTTGGTGGGGGAGTGTTCTCTGTTGTCCCTATACTCATTTGCTGTGTGCCATGTTAATTAATTGAAGAAAGGTATGCTCAATTGGGAACCTGCATAATAAACAAGGAGCTGAGGAGTGCTTTTGTCTTTTTGTTTGGTTGCTCTTTCTCTGAAGTTTTCTGCCTCTTTTTTTCTAACTAGTCATTTCTGTGATGATACAGCAGTGTTTTATAAGGCCTTCTTCATCTGGTTTTGCATAGTAGTCCTGTGCTTTAGTGTCTAGGTAGATAGATAAAAGAAGTGTATTGAAAAGAATGATAGAAGTCCCACTTAACTTTACTTGTGTCTTGAGCTTGGAAGTTGAAGTGGCTGAAGAGTAGCTTTTCAGTGGAGCATAGAACTGGTTGAGTAGCAAAATGAGCTTGGGAATGCCAAAAGGCACTGCTGCAGTTTCAATTTGCAGTTAACTTGTCTGTGTGTTGATATAGCTGTTTAGACTACATGTGGAAGCTATTTTAATTGTTTCCCTTTTGATATAAGGGGTTTGTTCTTGTTTCTCGGATGAATTAATGAAAGGAACCGAAATTACTTTTTCTGTTCCCACAGCTCTTCAGCTACAAAGGGAAAAATAGAGCCTCCTATTTCAGACTAATGTGTGCTATCCTGAATTAGGAAGTTACAGATCTTGCTGTCCAGAACTGGATTAATGAGATCTTACATTTAATTGTATTCTGACCAGAAAGCTTTTATAGTCTTCTATCTGCTTGTAAAGTTCCAGGAATGCAAAGGCCTGTTTAGCTTCTGGAGGTGCAGCTGTAGGCTGCCTTCACCATGAGGGAGGATATTGCAGTAAGAAGTGTGTTGATCTTTGCTTCTGGCCAAGGGTGTCCAAGAGCTGCTGTGTTTGTTCCTGCTTCTTGTGAGACCTAGTTGTGGTACAGCAAGGTTCTGGGGATTGTCAGCGTTTCTGACAATGAAATAATAAATGCCAGAACTTTCTTTTAGTAGGTGCAGTGCTTTCTCTTTTTTTAAGATGGGATGGAGGAGTAATAAAAGACTTGTATTGAATGAAGGGGCATGAATGTTGTTTTCAGTACTGTAACTCTGAGTCTTCTGACTTGTAAGCCTTTTAAAGCACCAAGCAGCAGCCTTTACTTGAAGAGTATGTTGTTTTCCACTGAGGGTCCAGTTCTTGTGGCGTAAGGAGGAAACAAAACAGATGACAAAATAATAAAAAAATGTAAACATATAAAAAAAATCTGTAGATGTAAGCGATTTACATTACAAAGATGTAAGGAACTTGGGAACCTTTGTGAAGACAGTACATACAGTTAATTGAAGACCACGTATGGAGTTCAGAGCCAAGTTTGTTGGCACAAGGAATAGTGCTCACTTTTTTGTCTTTCTGTGCTCTTCCACCTATTTCTTTTTGTCTCTGTTCATGTACAGCAGTGAACTTATAATCCACTAGGCATTTTCTGCATTGATCTTCTTAAAAAATTAGTATTAGCCTATATATGAGGCAGGCTAAAGAGGATTGAACACTGCTGCAAAATTAGTACCTGTTGGCCTCGTTGCAAGGACAGGCAGGTTCCCTCTTTCATGCGCAGAGCCTGGTTGTGTGTTCCTCTGCAGGGTTGTGCAGGCTGAGCAGATGTGTAGGTGGTAGAGCACTGGTATGGAAGTGACTTGGAAGTACATGGGATTAGCAGACTGGAAAATTGTGACGTCTTAGTCCATCTGATTGCTTAGCTGGGAGACAGAAAAGAATATGCAGAGCAGGGGAAGGTTCATGGAGACGGCCAGTTCTGGGAAAGCAGGGAGGAGAGGAAAAACTTTTACAAAGACTTGGTTAACTCTTTGCTGGTGTGCAACAGAGAGATCAGAGGTTGTCTGGAAGCTAAAGCAGGTCTGGTGGAGCTGCAGCAAGGCGAGACAGTGGACTGCTGTTCCCTGTGCCTGAGTAAAACCCTCAAGATCCACACAGATTCGTATGCATTGCAAATGGCAAACACAAGGAGTAGGGGGAAAAATGCATGAAATGTGATTATAGTTCTTGCTTTGTTGAAGAATATTTTTCACAGCCAGGCTTCAGCAGTATTTCTGAGTTTTCTTCCTTCTCCAGATGTAAAACAAGCATTCTTATTGCCCCAAATAATTGATTTATAAGTATATGTTCAGTTGTGCCATTTTTTTTAATAAACAAATGATACTGTATGAACTTTGTCATTGAATTTACAAAGAAATGCACAGACGTGTGGAGGCTTTTTGTTTTTTATAGAATGTCTTTGTTCTTATTTCCACTGAAAGAGATAATAAGTTTTGATTGTGTGTTACTGGGAAAAACAATGCAGGATGTGGGGGAGAGACCTAGAGATGTGGAAGCTCTTGGATTTGCACTGAATTCTTTCTCTGTGTGAGTTTTACATGTCCTGGGGAGAATGGAGCAATATAGACTTTTTATAAAACAAAGTGCACATTGAATCAATGTCTTAAATCAGATAATTGAAGTTGTGCTTGACATTGGTTAGGTTTGTTGTAAACTCCTAATTCTGGAAGACTTGGAAAAGAGTTGTTTGTTTTGCTGAGCATCATATAGATGGGTCAGAGTTTGTGTGAGGACACAGTTAAATCTGTAATTTATCTCCGTAAAAGGCATTACTTTACCTTTCTGGTTTGCAGATCATTTCTTGTGACAATAGGAAAGCCTAAACTGGCAATACATTATGGTGTGTGGGACTGTCATATGCACATGGATAACACTGGTTTGTTTGCTAGAGTTACAATAACATGTAAGAATGTATGTCAATACAGTATTTTACAGATGACTATTCTCTGTGCTTTCACCTCATCTAGTAATGCTTAAATTTATTCAGAAGACATTTATTAATGTCACACTTAATAAATAAAATCCCATTTGTAAATGCAAGCAGAACATTTGACTGTTCGATAAGATCAGATAGGACTCCTTTTGTTTTTCTGAGGTTGTAAGGAAGACTGTTTGTGGAAGGGAGATCATTGGACCAACTGATACAGTGACAGGCTTTGGGACAATCAATATTCTCTCTGCCTAATCTTATTAAATTGCCATTCTTTCAGAGCCCCATCTTGGATGTTCTCAATAGACTCTGTAATGCCAGGCGTTACAGTGTGGGCCACATATATTGCTGTGTCTAAATCTGTATTTAATTTAAGTATGGTAAGAATTGTCTGGAAAGCATTTAAGAAGAGAAGAGTGATCTGCACACAGAAGCTACTAATCAGGGCCCTGGTCTTGCCAGCAGGTTTGGGTGGGTGGAACACTCAAACGCCTGAGCCTGGGTGTGTGCCTGCGGAGGTTGCCCTCTAGTTCAAGGACCTGCACAAGTATACTCTACTGATCCCTCAAAATCCAGACCAAACAGAATGCCCCCCCCCCAAACCAACAACAGCAAAACCATCCAAACCGAGCAGAAACACACACACACATAGCCCCTGAAGAACCAAAAGCCTGCAGTAACAAGCTTTAATAACAAGCTTTGGTCTGCAGATTTTAGGAGTCTGCTGGACCAATCCTGTCCTCAAAGCTTTTTTCTTTTTTTTTCCTCCCATATATCTGTTGTTACTTTTCACAAAAAGTGCCTAAAATGGCCAGAGGCAAGAAATTCAGGCATTCCTGTTTCCACTCAGAAATTGCATATAATTACTAAGGATTTCCTAGAGGTGCATATGTATGCATGCGCAGATCCCCATCTGTGTATGGTTGTAGATGTACACAACCTGAAGGGTCCATTTGTAAGAAAATTATTCATTCATCAGAGCTGTAGGTGTAAAGAAAATACCTTTGGTGAAATTAATATTCTCACGGGGAGAGCAAAACAACAAAAAACCCCTGCAAAGCCATTAAAAAGTGTCTGTATTTTGCTCAGTGGTAGAAATGAAATTTTTCTTTCCTCTTAAAATCTAGTCCTGTTTAGATGAGAGAATGACTGCCTTTTTCTTCATTGTATTATTTGGATTGTTAAAAAATTTGTAGTTAAATGTTTAGATGGTTGCCCCTGTGGAAATAAATTTACTGCTCAGTTGAATCTGACTTAGATTTTACTCAGCATCAATGAAATGGATAAACTGCCTTGAAAGGTCACCCTGATTATCTTTTAGGTGAGACATAGAATGTCATTTCACTTCTTCTGTACTGTAATTAGTTGTGAACTATTATATGATAAATATGTGAGACCTTGCCATAGGCTTAAGAGCTTTTATCTCTACAATTTTCTCTCTCTAAAGAATTAAAAAATAAAAAAAACAACCCATAGGTATACATTCTTAGTATATAAGCTGTTTAAAATATTTGACTAGCTACTTTTAATGACAGTGGATACTACCAAATAGTTTCTTTCTTCAACTATGTAGATAAATTTGTTCTAAATGTATGTTGATTCTTATCTTTTATGTGTCTAAGGGATTTATTACTGCAATGTCAGATGGTATGTGACACAAATCTCTATTTCATACAAACACACGACTGCACAAAATAAATATATATATTGCCATGTGTATTTGTTGGTAAGAACACATTCTCAGATGTTGGACTTGCCTCTTTGGAATGGATTTTAAATGATAATAAAAAAAGGCATCTGTTTGCATTTGCCTTGAAATGGATCCCCTGTGTGCATGAATTGATTGTGCATCAAATGGTACATGCTGATACCCAGGAATTCTGCTGAGGTTTTTAAGAACTTCTTTTTCCCTCTCAGCACTGACAATCACCAGAGGTAAAGGTAATCATTGTTCAGAAGCTGTCTTCTGTTCTCTAATTTAATTGTTGGATTTTATGAGAGTTCAGTTCCTGTCTCTGCATGTCTGTCTGTTTTTCTTCATAGCTCTGCTTTCCATCTTCTGCAATAGGATGCAAATTTATTATATGTCAATTGCTTTGTGAAAAGAAATTTCTCAGCAGATTATGAAATTATGCTCTCGATCAGGTGAAGCATCTGATGGCCTGTGTAACCTCTGGTTTCTGCTTAGTGTTTGCAGAGAAGGCAGTATACTTTGAAGATGAATTTGCTATAGTGTGAGGGATGGTGCTGAAACAGGTTTGGGAGCATGTCCTGGGAGAACGGACGAGTGCAGCAGAAAGTCAGTTGAGCAGGAGTAGTTACTGTTTGTGGAAGGTGAATGGAGTCAGCTGTGCTAATTTCCATGCAGTAAATGGGCTTTGAGAGTCAAAGGTGCTAATGTGGCCCTGTCATTACAAGGCGCCCGACAGTGAAGGGAGCTTTGAGGTTCCCACAGAGAGATGTTGGCCTACATATTTCCATGGTAACAGCCATCCCTTACACATTTAAAGCCTTTGATTAAAGATACAGAAAGGAGGGGAAAACCTTTTAAAAAGTTACAAAACGTATAGCTTTAACTAGATGTTTCATTTTAACAATATCCCTTATTTACATTCCTCTGAGTGTGGAGTTACAAAGAATACAACTGTCTTTTCCCCATTTGGTAGACTTCAAGATGACATTTGGGGGCATATGTGATGTTCTGGAGATGGCTGTCTGACTTTGATCGTAGCTGCACTAGCATCACTCCACCAATTTAGTTGCTATTTATTCACCTTAGTGTATTTTGTACCAAAATTGTACTCAGAAGTTTATTATGCAAGGGAATTTGTTACTCTGATAAGTGTTTGAGGAAAAAAGCCTCCTCATTGTCTGTTGAGTAAGACTTGTTTTCAAAGAGAAGGAACATGAGATAGCCTAAATTTTTGTTTCTTAAGCAGTATAGTGCCTGATGCACAAAAACCTGATGCTGGTGGGGAGAGCAAACTGTTCCTGCAGAAACTTAGGCTTGCTCTTGGTTTGCAGTCTATGCAGAAGGGCATATTTCTGCTTGCTGCATCTTCATGTACCTCCCTTCTTTACCCACCTCTGTGTTCTTGACAGTATTTTTCTTCATGCAGTAGTGGCCAGATATCAGAGTGTTATCTGTCCAGGTTAGCTATTTCTCATTTGTAATTCTCAGATGCACCATGTTGTACTTCCTGGGAATTTTTTTTACTGAAAAGCGACAGAATTTTGCCAGCCATCACTTTTCTTGGATCATCCTTGTGAAGAAATAGTAAATTACTTTTGGATTTTATGTTTATGCTAGAAGAAGTTGAGCTGTAATTCCAGAACTAATGCAATGGGCCCTTTGCACGGGAATGAAATAAAACTGTTTCTTCTGTGCCTTTACTTTGGACAGCTAGGCTTTCTTTTTGCTTTGGACTAATCAGTACTGACTCGAAGTGGGGCCTTTGCTGTTTTGGTGAGGGAAAATGACAGATATTGTGTTGGCTTCAGACAGGATTTTGTTGCATCCAGAGTCTCTCCAGCATTTTGCCATAATTTCATTCAAAAGGAAGAAGTGTATAGATGCTACTAAGTTTAATGGTTGATGATTGATAGTTTAAATGGGCAGAGTTGCCTAGGGTTTCCAAAACAAGGAGTTTTAGTGCTACAGATGTATTGTTCCATCTGAATTGCTAAGCCTGAGCAGACACTGTGGTTACTGAGAGCCTCATGTACTGCTTCTGCTTTGACCATGAAGCGAAGCGCTGCTGCTTCTGCTTTGACCATGAAGCAAAGCACATGCTGCTCTTGTACAGATCCCTAACATTCCTTGAGAGAGTTTTTGGTGCTGAAATACATAGTTGGTTAATGTGGAAAGTTCATAGTGACTATGCAAAGAGGACTGGAAGGTGTATGATGCTGGGATATTTAGAAATTTCCATTATAAAAGAGATAAGAAAAAGAAAAGTTGGAGAAAAAAGTAGAAGTATTGTGTAATTTTTTATTAATTCCTATATATTGGAAATGGTTTACAGTGACTGCTGTGATATGCATAAGTAATTCTGATCACCCTCAAATAAGAGATAATTGTTGTCTGCCTGATCTAAGTAAAACCAGAAAACAGAGGTTTTTGTGACATCAGGACCGCATGTCAAATGAACATGATGGCATAGTTACAGCATTTCCATCAGTTTTCATGAATTAAAAAGGTCAGGTTTAGCACTAGTCAGTGTGGATTGGTTTTTATTTTAGTAGACAGAGAATGAGGTGTTGGTCTGGCAATTTTTGGTTTTAACCAGAGTTAAACAGATGCATTTTAAGGCCAAAGTAGCTTTTGGATCAAGTTACCTTACCACCTGAATGCACGGTGTTATGCAAGTGAATATGGTTACAGCTATGAGGAGCATGATCATTTGTCTTCTGAGAGAAGAGTGCTGTCAGCAAAACTCCAAAGTCATGACCCCCCCTCTTTGAGGTTTTGTTCTGGCAGTTACCACCAGGGAAGAAAGTTGTGCTTTTTTTGTCAGCTTCTGCAGTGTGGCAGGAGAACATTCCCATAAGCAGTGTTACTGTGTGCCAGTGCAGGAGTCAATTGGGGTAATGCTTGAGAGTAGAAAACATCATTTGTTAGCTAGCTTCTCTGTCAGTTTCAACTGAGATTCTAACCACCATTTTCGGGTCCGGAAAACTTTTTTGCAAACTTTGTGAGGGTTTATGTCCTCTGTCACTAAGAGATAAGAAAACCAGGCAAGATCCAGTTAAATAACATTAATTGAAATTATGTAAAAGAGATGTGTAGAGGTGAGAGTCAAGTGGTCTAAAAGGATACTGAAAGCATGTGTTGGAGTTGGAAGATGGGTACATAAAATGCAGAACAGACTGATGATCTGAACATGTGCTTCTGGTTGGAGAGGTGGTGTGGCAGTTCAGAGCTTGAGTATTCAGACGATGATGTTTGGCCAGTCTTTGAACGGTTCACCCTCATTCTGAAATGTCTGCCTGCATAAAGCTCAGCTGGAATTGATGGCGTCTAGAAGATAATACTGTAGCCTTTGTTCAGGACTTGCAGGTTTTTATGTTGGCTTCTGAAAAATGTTTTAATGGTCTCACTAGGAAGAGCAGTGTGGATTTCTAATGTAGTACTTACATTACAGCCAGTAGCACTATAAAAATGTTTGGTTCCATGTCCTTGTGGGATTGCTGCCATGACTTCAAAACTTCTTCAGATGTGATCAAATGACTTAGCAGGCTCTTTTGAGACCCTTCCTGAGGTGTTGAAAATCCTTTGTGGTTGCATGACTTTGAGATGTTCAAGCCTTGAGATTTATGACACTATAGCATTGAAAATTGTAAATGTGTTTGAGATTCTGTATTTGGTTACTTAGGCAACGTGCTATTAATATTTTTCTTTATACATTGCCACCCCTGAGCGTGCCCTCTGTTCAGACAGATGAACCTTTGGTTAAGGTTAGAATTAATCAAATATTAACAGTAAAGCCACAAGCATTTTTTATCAGCCATACTATCTGAAGGTGGCATATAATAATATTCTTGTGGAAAGCAAGAAAAAACGGAGTTTTATTGCTGAGATCCTGATAATAATGAGCCGTATTAATTTTAGCATTCAAAGAGGGAAAGTACGGTTTTGAGCCACTGTATTTGTTTTGGCAAGTCTTTTTTTTAAAATGCATTGATGGAACTGTTTGTACTGTCGTGAGCCGGAACAATGTCAGGTGGGTACTGCATGTACTGGAACAAGCAACTTCAGTGTTTCCTGAATCATCCTGAGTAGAGGAATGTGAAGGACAAAACTGTAATAAAAACGGATGATTATTGCTTTTCACTGAAAGAGAAAAGCTGTAGCTAAAATTCAGTTCATTTAAATTCTTAATATTTAATTTCCTTTACTCCAAAGGGGTTCATAAAAACATAGTTGATACCTTGCTTTTGAAGACAAATAGATTCCATGGAACTTACAAGTCAGGCTTCATTAAAATTAAAAAATCACTTTAGTCTAAATCTGAATATCAAGCTGCTTCAAAATTGTTTTAATCCAAATTTTAGCTTAAGACTGCATAGATAGATTTGGTGTAGTGTGTTTTTAGTGACTGGTAAATATATCTTGTTATAAAATCAGGTAATATTATAGTACCTAGGACAAAGGTGTCTTTTATATAAAGCTTGTTTTTCAGTTGCCTTAAATTCCTAATACTGTCATGTACAACAAATTACACACATAACTATTTGTTCTCTTTGCACATTGACACAGATTTTCCAGATTCATCATGCTGAACCAGTAGTGGGATTTGTGCCAGAGGGTTAAGTGTATACAATAAGAGGCAAGGCATGCAATATCCAAGACAGCACCAGCAGTGTGATGATGGGGCTCTTTTGTGATTTGTACAGTTTGTATACCAATCGTTCAAAACCTTGTATTTGTATTAGTACTTTGAGTGTATGCATTTGTGGCAGAGGCAGGGAGTGGGAAGGTGAAAGCTGTTAACTTTTCATAAAATGCTTAGCAATATGCAGAATTCATCAGAGGCTTTGTTGCAACCCAGCTGTCAGCCAGGGAGTTACCCATAGGAGAAAAATGCTTGTTTTGGGGTTGAACTTTATGGCAGGTGGAAATTGGAGTTCACTAAAACAGCTGAGAGTTTGTGGTGGTAATTGTGACATGTGTCTGGACTTTGGCTCAGCTCTTTGGCAGGAGGACAGTGATACAGTCGGAAGCCTGAGGTCAGCTACTCGGGCTTTTACATGTGGAACAGCCTAGCTCTGAAACTGCTAAAGGGAGAGAAACTGATTTAGCAGGGAGGATCAGTAGTGAAGCATATTGCTTCTTCTTGTGACCATCTGCAGAGTTGAAAACATGTTGGTGAGGTTCAGTGTTCATCGTGTAATGGCTTTGTACTTGGGGGGTCATGTAGACATGCATCATAGTTGGAATACTTCGATTAATCAAGAAAGTGTTTCAAGTGTAAACAGGAAACACTTAAAACCTGAGCTTTTCATTAGCACTTTCACTTCCCTGTCTAGGGTCTGTATAATGAAATACAGCGGTTTATTTACTTTTTGACTTAAACATTTGGCAAAACTTTCTTGTACTCAAGTTATCTTTATCTGCTTATGTTGCTGCCACGTTTCTTCACGTTTCTCAGGATATAAAGCACTACTTACTCTTGGATCTCCCAAAGCAAAGATTGCTTTCTTCATTTTCAGAACTTTGCTTTAATTTTAATTCCTAGTTCTATTTGTTTGAGTTTCAGAGTTTGTGTGAAAAAAGTGAAAGGTTTCTTTGTTACTGTGATATGAGATGAGGCAAGAGTAGTTTAATATTTTGTAGTTGATGAAAATGTGAGCTTTAAAAAACTTTCTGGAAACAGAGAAGAAGTATAAGTGATTTTTTGAGAGGCTGAGGAAGTGATTATGAAGGCTTCGGAATTTCCCTTCCCAGAGTCAAACTGTGCCTGATAAAGCCAAATTAGGTAGTTCCCTTTATGTAGAAAAGAGGGACTTAGAGGATGGTGCTTATCACTTTCACAGTTAATGAGTTCCATTTTCTGCAAAAATCTAAAGACTACTGGCATAAGTGTAATTGATGGCTTTATGGTACTGCCAGGGCTGTCATATTTTGGTGGCATTTGAGGGCCAGAAACAGGCATGTGTGTTAGAAGTTTGTGGTATCTGAACACCAATGGGAAACATGGTCACTGCCATACGAAGTTGGCAGCATAGTTTGAAGCAAGAAGAAAGCGAGCATCATGGAAGGAGGAGAAGCAGAATTTTGAAAGTTAATTTTAGTGGTCCTGCTCCTCAGTCACTCAACTTTGCCTTTGGTTGTTTTATCTGAAAATAAAGGTAAGTCTTTCTGCAGAAGTGAATCCCAAATGCTTGGAGGAGGGAAAGGTGGCAATAGCTGTTAGTTTATTGAACATACAGTAAAATTAAAGGAGTGTGGGGCAGGGAATATGAGTATCAGCCACATGTCTGAGCTGTGTGGCACAGACGTCAAGAGTGGATAGTTAGGAAGGGTATGGAGTTGGGAAAGATAGAAAGCTGGATAAAAAGAAACATGTATAGGATTTATGTGTTCTTACAGAAAAGGTGATTTTGGTGTCTCTTTGAGAAGGAGGATGTGAAGGATCGAGAAGGAGGATGTGAAGGTCTAGATTTTCAAGCAAATGTGTCATGTGGAAAGAGAAGGTGACTTGCTCTGAAGAAATGCATCCATGCAATTTTTAGATGTTGTTTCATTGTGGAGTTAAACTATAAGTGTGTATTACTGATCTGATAAAAGCTGAAATTTGTATTATTCTGATTCACACATTACCTTCTTGCTATGTCCACTGCAACTATGTTAACAAAGCCCATGATCACATTTTTCCTCTCTATCCCTCCAGTCTGATGAGAAATAGATAACTGTTTTTATTTTCTGTGGTATTTGTGCAGAAAAGTAAATTCATCACATTTTGTAAATCTAGTAGAATTTTACTGGTATCTTTCCTATGCCAGAGGATGTCCATCACACTATGATAAAAATTTAAAGATACTGCAATTGATTATTGCTTGCATTTTTGTGTCTAGATATACCAAACATGTTGGGAGTTCATTTCTACAGATGAATTTTCCCTGAGGTTTGAATTCAGGCTGCACTGATTGATCCTTGGTAGAGTTGTATCAATAAGCTAAGTCCTAATAGGCAGCTGGTAATAGAGCTGGGTTTTTAGAGGGCAGTCTTACTGGCATATGGCTCTCATAATGGGAGAGTACCATATCTAAAGTAATTTTAGTTCTTGATGTTGTAGCAGTGCATTGTAGAGATGGTGTGATTACTCCAGGGAGAAGATGGAAATGCCTCACATCACTCAGCTGTCCTCCTGCTGATTAAGGAGTGACAGTGTCCGAGATGCCTTTAGGAGGCAGGCAATTATTTTCAGACTGGGAGATGTTAACCAAGAGCTGATGCCTTATGGGAACAGAGGATAAGCAGGGCTGGAGAGAGGAGAGGCTATTGGCAAAACATTTATTTCGCTGCTTCTTAGTACTAGTGTCTCTTTAGAAAGGGTTTCCATTTGCATGGTGAAGCATTTAGCACTTGTGAGCTGACTATGTGAAGAGCTAAGTGTCTGCTGTTTCATATTCTTTATCTTTACACTTGCTTAAATGTAAAACAACCTAGCACTAATTTGCATCCTGTTAGTGAGACCAGCACAGATGCTCCTTTTCCTTTCTACTCATTTCAGACAGTATTAGGGGGTTCGTTTGGTTTTTGTTTTAATATTGATCCAAAATCTAGTTTTAAGCAGCAAAGGGATTTATAACCAGAAGTCTGCTGCCATGTGGTCGTTATTTTTGTGGCAGACTCATTACTTGATGACAAAATTCAGGGCATTGCCAACTGCTCAAAGCAACCTTTTGCTACAGTCCTTGTAATAGGGCTCTGAGAACAGCTATGCAGCTTGAGTTGCAAGTAAGAAATGAAATTTTAGATATTTTGTTAGGCATAGTAAATTGAAAGGCCATTTAAAGATTATTCTAGTAAATGAGTTGTTACAATAGGGGATAATTTAGTGGCAGTGGAAAAGAATTTTTTAACTTGTAAAATGGTGTAATCTAGGCTACAAATGGGAGAGGTTTACATAGTGTTGTCACTGTTGACTGGTGAATTGCATTACATTGTAGTTAACATTGAAGCTGAATTTCTTAGCAGATTGAAGTTTCTTAAAATGACTGTGAGTCTTGTTGGCTGTGTGGAGATTAATTGTAAATGTTCTTATGTGAATATGTACATTGGGATCTCTTTCTGTAACTAGATTTCATAATTTCTGTAATAGTCTTGGTTCAGCTGGAGACATATGTAGGTGTAGTCCCCAAGAACAGCAATGCCTGATGAATAAGTGCCTCAGTATGGTCTAGTAGGACCTGCTGGGAAGCTGTTTTCTTTTTGTTGTTGTTGTTGGTACCTTATTTATACATGCTGTCTGTTTTCTATTGCCATACAGCTTAAATGTTGAAGAAATCATCAAAAACACTGACTCCTAATTTGTGTAAATTGTAGCTTAACAGCTTAATTGGCTGCATTGTTTACACTGTAAGTGTGCGAAACTTTAACTTGAATCTTAAGATTTATTTTGAAGACATCAGGTCATTTGATATGATTTGTAGAAATGTAAACAGAATAATCTGTGTTTACAAAAGTTGCATGTCAGTATTTTTTGCCCAAAGACATGCTAAAGTTAGATGAATAAATGGGGGCTGGGATGACAGGCACATCAGTTGTGCTTGCTCTCTAGAATGTATTATTGCATTTTCTGGTTATTGCTTCTGAACTGTGCCAGTGCTTTTGCTTTTTTATTAAAACTTGTGGTATGTATTGCATAACTAGCTTTTGCTTTTTCCGGTTTTGTGATTTTAAAAGTTTAACTGTACCTTAATTATCAGCATCAGTGAAGCTCATTTTGATGCCTTGGGCTTTTGGGTTTTCTGTTCTGCATTGGTGTGTGGTTTTGTTCAGGGTGCTGAGATCCTTTCTCAGGGTGAGGAAGACACAACAATCCTACTCTGATTGGAACTCAAGGACACCTTTTCCAAACTTCAGGAAACTGATGCCTGGAAGAGCTGGAACAGAGGCCAGACGGAGTTGGGGAGTAAAAGATATTTATTGAGGGGTCACCCCCAGACAGCACCAGTATTACAAATCAGGCTCTGTCTGGACCTGAAGTTTGGAAAAGGTAAAATATCTCGTTTCTTTAATGAAAATTCTTTGAACAAGAATCTGTTAAATACCTAAAGGATGCTGTTACATTTTAATGAGATTGATGTTTTGCCTAATAAAAAACCAAAACATATGTGGGAGTGAATCTGTGTGCAATTTGAAAAGTTCATTATTTAAAAACAAACTTACCTGGTACTCACTTTATATTTTCTTCAATTTTTTTAACACATTAATTTTTGGTTTTATGTGTTTTAATATGACCTCACTGAACTTTTGAATTCCAAATTAGTTTTTTTTTTAATTAGGTCAAAAAAGAAGACTAAAATTGTAGAAATGACAGAAAAGCAGATTCAGAGAAATGAATATTTGTCATGGAGTTGTTTTGTGGTGGTTGGGTGTGCAGTACTACCAGAAGTTTGATATCTTTAAATTTCTTTTTCTCCTCTACTATGACAAAAAGAGGTGTAGATATATATATATATATTTATATTTATTTCTGGGGACATCAGCAGATAGCAGACTAAATAGAGATGATGATGTAGTGTGCCGAATGGGGAAGGATTTTACAGGGAGTGAGATGGTGGCACACAAAGAATTCTGTTCCTCTCTTGAGGAAGTCCATCTTTGTTGGGTGGGGAGACTTCCCTGAAATATGTGGCTGAGTAGATGGTGTGCATAGATCAGTGTGCTGGGAGCACTGGATGGCTGCAGGCAGGTGAGTAGAATTTGGCCTGGTGGTGGTAGATCCTTCAGGAAGAGTTTGTCACAGCAGGCTATTCTTGGTTTTGGTTTGGTTTTGGAGGCTGCTGGGACACGAGGATTGTTTTTGTGGTTGCAGGTGGTTTTTCTTTGCAGTAAGTTGGAGTGATTTGAGAGGGTGGTCCCATCTCTCAGCGGGAGATGTGTGTGATACAGACCTGCTTCTCTCCGGAATGGCTGAAACCTGGCACATGGCGTAACTTTCGGCTGGGGAGTGGTAAGCTGATACTTCCGGTGTGCAGAAGCTATCACCGGTGTTTTGCTGTCTCCATTTTCTGTCTGGGTCTGAGCTGTGTCTGCTTTTTCCTATTCCTTTCACTTTTTAATTTTTTTTTAAGCTAATGTCACATGACTTCTGTCTTGCATAACTCTACAGCTTCATTTATCGATGCACTTCAGTACAGACTATTAATTTCTCTTTGCTTTTGTTCCTGTTGCTTATGTGGTAATTAGTTTTCCCCTGAGTTCTGCAGGTGGTGGTCGACAGGGGCAGAGGTGCCAATGCTGTGGGACAGTTTGGGAGGTCCTCTGCTGAGCTGGCAGTGCTGCTGTGGGAGCCTCACTGGCTTGCCTGTTGGCCATAGTCTCCAGCTTGCCTGTTGGCCATAGTCTCCACTCCAGCCTGGCCATGGGCTGTGCTCTCCAGGAATAAAAGCATTAGAACAGGCTGTTACCGCATCTTCACAGAGGGAGCCTCTGGCCTGCCCAAGGTGTCAGGGCATAAACCACAGCTGGTGGTAGCAAGCGGAACAGAGAGTGTTACTAACATGAAAGTTGTGTCCCTCTCCACTGCTTCCCACATTTTACACAAATCACATTTTGTTGTTTCTTTTCTTTTCTAACCCTTAAAACTATTAATTTGCCAAGTAATTTTCATAATGCAGTTTTTATTTCTGCGGTGAGTTACTGCTTTTTGGTTGCAGAATTGTGCTGTAAACATCAGCTGAAGTGTAGTTGCAGATTAGAAGTGGACAGTGTTCAGGTTTCCATTCTCATTCTGTCAAGAATGAAATGGTTAAAACAATGAGAGGTTTCAGGTTTGTATCAGCTGACTGTTTTTCTTATTAAGGAACTGTAGCTGAGTAGTTGGCATCTGCTGTGAGGGAGGATGAATGGGAGAGGGAAGTTATCAACCATCAGTTTTGTGACTTTACTTTGTAGACCAGCTATTTAACACAGTGCTGTAAAACTCAGCAATTTTGGCAATTCAGAATGATGCTGGCAGTTTCATATTGTTTTCTGTGTGAACAAAGTAGCTCTGGCTGTTCTGGTTGTTGCTGTTAGGCTTCATCAGTGTAAAATAAGGTTCACAAAACTACTGTGAAACTAATGATCTCTTTTGAAACAATCACAAATGCTTGGGATTAGTGCGGCTGCTTCAGCAGCATGACCAAGGACCAGACTGGGGGTATGTAGCATAGCGTGCCAGAGCAGAAGCCAGTGGTGCATGCTGGCTTTTGCAGCTAAAACGGTTTGCAGAAATTGTGCTGACAAAGTCACCCCATTGCATGAGCTACCAGAGATGGAAACAGCAAAGAGGTTTGGGAGAGCTGCAGTGACTGAATTGCCATGCTTTGTTTGGCCTCCGGGAAAGTCACTGTATGAAGTGTAACTGAAAGAATATTGTTTTTAAAAGTAGATAGTTCTAGAAAGTTTTAAGTGGCTTTTGGATATAGCCTCATGGTCTTGAAATTAGTTTATGTAGGCAATATAAATTTCCCGTTTGAATTTTACAACTTGGGAGGATTTCAAAAAAGCTCAATAAAGTAATGTGCTTAAATTTGCTTCAAACGCTGAAGTATAATGAGTTCATAACCCAATTTTCATTACTTTTTCTCTTTTATATTAAATGTTGCTTTAAACTTTAAAAGCATCAGTCTATGAAAAAAGACTGTACTTCTCAAAATTCTAATAAATATAAGTAATTATATCACTGTATTAATAGGTATTGTAGTACCTAACATATAATACATACTAATATATTATTAAAAGTAATTATAGTAATTACAGTAAATAAATTAATAAATTCAGTAAATACAGGTTTTCTTGTTTGAAATATAATGCATGTCAGGATCCTGAAGGGCCCTATTTGCTTGAAGTTCACTGTTATTCGAGGATGGATGAGGAACTTAAGGAAGAAAAAAACAAGTTATACCTGTTTCTTTGATTGAGAAGCTACTGGTTACAAGCTCAGGAGTGTTTACTGCTCTTATTATAGGATCTGCCTTCTTGATTTGGATTTGTGGGTGACAGAAGCAGGTGAAATATTTCAGGAAGTAGTCAAGAATGGAGAAGGGAGGCTGCATGAGCTTGTTGTCAACTGGCTATATTTTGTCCACCTCTCTGGGTTGTAGGGATTCATTACTTCCTGAAGGCACGACCCATGCCTTCAGAGGCTCCTGACAATATAGGACTTCCGGGAAAGGGAGTATTTTTAACTCTGTGGCTTCAACCCCAGGCACTAGATCTGTGGTCCTCCTCTGACTGAGAATTTGTAGTCTTGTGAAGTGGAAGACTGGTGTAGGAGGAAAAATCCTCAGTTGTGCTGGCACTTACTGTTGACTACAGTTTGGCAGATGATATGCAGAGTAAGGTGTTCTGCTAAACCCTTCAGGCCATATGTCTTCTTCAGGGTAGTAACATTACAAGCACAAATGCTCTGGTCAAATGATAATTGGTACAAGATGTGTGATACCGAGAGGGATGAAAGAGTTTCTCCAAACTGTGTTGCTACCCTAGGCAAAACATGGTATAATGCTGCTTTCCTTCTGCTCCGGTCTGTCCTAGACAGCTTCAGACTCCATGTCAGGTTTTCAGGCGAGAGTTTTCTGGGGTCTGGCATGTATGTGGAATGCACTGTATATTGAGGCTGAAACTTGCTTTCCCATTTATTTGATTTTACAGTCTATCACTTTCCAGTTCTACAATGAAATTTTTCTTCACATGGGAGTCTCATGAAGGCTCTTAATTATTATGCACAATTTGGGGAGTTCCATTTGCATTGTTACATTGTATTTTATCCTGTGTTATAATTGCTGTTTATGAACTGCCCTGTGCCAGAGTTTATCTAGAAATGGAGAATTAAATGGTGTGACACACTGTAAGCATAATGTGACATAAATGTGTACTGAGACATTTCCTTTGCATGGCATGAAATCTCAGTTAAATATGTAAAAATATGTAGAGAGAACATTTGTAATTATGCCATGCAAGGTTGAAGGAGTTAATATGAAGAACTTGTATTGGAAAGATTTGTGGCAAATAAGAACATACTTAGAGAAGAATGGCTTTGTGACAGAAACTTTTAAAAAATTTAGGTGGGATTTTTCAAAGCTATGTATGCAGCAAAAGAGAAATAAGGAAGGTTTTTCTGCAAGAATTTTCAGGTAGGTCACTGAATAGAGCTTTGCTCTGTAATGACTAGACGTTATTTCCAAAGCACGTGTACTGATGCTAGGGTTTCACTTCCAACTTGACAATGGATTGGGTGTATTCATAATGGAAAAAAAAATCTGTGTTGTAATGATGAATTACTGTTTTTTGGTGTGGTGTGGTTTTTTTTGGTTTTGCGCTTGGTTTTGGTTTTGGGTGAAAGAATAGAGAAATGTATTTGAAAGGGCCATAAGACTGATTGCTGCCTTGGCCTTTGTTTTCTCTCTCAGAGATACACACACGAAGTCTTTCTGAGCACTGCCTGGGATGCTGAGGCAGCTGCACGTATAGCAGCAGACTGCTCAGTAGGTTTTTCCCTGAGAAGGGGCTGTGCTACAGAGCTGTGCATGCTATCACTGCAGCTGTGCTCTATCCTTCATTGCTTCTGCAGCTTTATGGCATGGCTGCGTTGTAGAACTGTGTAAAAAATGTAAAAGGTAGTAAAATTCTTGACAGAGCTTCAAAATCAGTTTTCTTGTAGCACTCCAGCATTACAGCATCGGGTGTTCTGCATACCCTTTCAATGCCCTCTCTCTTGCCTGAGATGGGGAG